>JAVQJX010056133.1:0-16027 GCA_036025115.1 Ambassis agassizii
CCAGCTGTAAAGAACACTGTGATTTAATACAATATGTAAGCGGCAATATGGATAGTTCATTCCTTTATTTATAGACAGCTAAATATGAATGTGTTATCCATTCACAAATAGACATGTGCATTGATGCTAGCCTGTGATCAATTTCACACTTTTGCATGTTAAGATGATGTGCTGCCCTCTAAGACTCATCGAAATACTGGAAATGAACTGTAAAACCAATATTTAGTACCAAGCTCCTTTCCAATAACCTTGATGTAAATTTACCATCACTGATCAATCCCCTTATGGGAAATGATATGAAATATATGGGATCAGTGAAATAAAGTGTTGAAAGATGGTCTAGTCATAAAAAGTTATTGGACATTATCAGAGGTATCAGACTGCAGTGCCTTGCTTTGTGATGGAAGATACAAGGCAAAAGCCTTGAGCTGTCAGGGGCTTGAAATTACTTTTGTAGAGTGCTCACAGTGGAGCCCACACTTGTGTATGCATGACAGGTCAAACGCCCTCCATCTCTGCAAATTTTATTTCATAGTTCAAGAGTTTTTTATAGTGACTTAATTAAGTATACAAGAGGTCAAAGGTCCGGATGCTGCGTTTCGATGCAGGCTTTAATGGTGGAGTGGAACTGCTGTTTAAATTACAGAAGCTTCATTACTGGATGACTGCTTGTCATGGATGATTTACATCCTGCATATCAAATCGGTCCTCTCAAGGAGAAAACAGCATCACAGTGTTTCAGAACATGATCTAGGGCCTATTCTCCATGCTTCCCCGTTAATACTGGGATTGTTGTCCTTTGTGATTATTGCTTAATCTGAAATGCTGTTCACACATAGCAACAAATGACTCCATCAAAGAGGTAAAATCTGTAATTAATCTTTGAAAGGATCACAGATAAATGGAAGTCTGTTTTAGTGTTGATGATCCATTATTTGCAGCCTTATTTGCAGTAGTATTGCGTTACATTATATTTAAACTCATAAAGTTCTGCATTTGTACTCCCCTCAACACCATTGGGTTTTTACTGTAAGACTGACTGCTTGTTGTGGGGCTCACATATTGTTGTTTCCATCATCATGTCAATCTTCAACAAAACCTCTTCCTTCAGCCATCACTCTTCCTGTTAATGCAAGATCCACAAGAGCTAATTCATTATGATAATTTTGTCAATGAACAGCTGGAATAGCAGATTAGTGTGGAGACACCTTACCTCTTTCAAATACTCACAGCAGGCTGTAAATCAGCAGGATAATTTCTTCCTTAAGGATCTGGGTCTTCACATCACAATTAGTAGCAAAGCAACACAGAGGCAGTAACACACCTCTGGACTATTAGAACGGGGCAGCACAGTAGTAAAGATTTCACACAAAATAAGGCCTGTAATCCTCTGAGCTTTGTCAATTGCATTCAAATAATACAGCTGCCTCGCCATATGTTCATTAATTTCACATTTGATCCCTAACTTCAAAACTAATGAAGACCATTGGCACTGGCTGCATGCAATTTAACCTTGTAGGAGAACCCACAGATGGTAACATCTATATGTATGCATAAAACAAAGGAGATCAACGAAGAAGAATCTAAACATCAGACTTTCACTCTGTTGAAGAGTCAAATTATCTGAGCAACAGAGTGAAAATCAATGTTTTACTGCCCTCTTGGTTAAAATTTAAAGCTCTGTTTCGCTTTGATGTATCAGTATTCTAACATTTACTAGTCTTATATGCACATTTATACTCCACTGTTACTCTGAATTTCATAATAGTTGGTATTGCTATTAAATTCCATATCAATAAAAGGTTGTTATGTCAGTATTTGTCAGGTTTAAAGAACATTGTTTGGACAGCACATGGTCTCATTTTAACCACGTATGAAGTTAAACACTCAGACAGTTTTGGAATTTTGTGTATGGAGTCCAAGTGCACGATATTAAAGGGACCTGTGGAACACTTAAATGCCTTTATAGCAAAACAAGGAGGTTAACAGTGGCTGTCTGCAACACCAAAGTATTCATTACTCTTTAGCTGGCTTTAGTCCAGTAATTAAACCACTAAATGAAATGGTTTTTGGAGGCAGGGAGTGATGTATTATTCTCCATGGTCAGGGTGAGACTACTCGATAACATGTTAATTGTTTTACTGGTTCTTTTTCATTACGTTTTTTTTTTTTGTTTGTTTTTTTAAATTCACTAACTCTGTAATGTAACCACTGAGTGAAGACAAGAGCAGAGACCAAAGGTTTTATTCTAGTCTCGAGAGAGACGAGACTAGAATAAACGTGTATAAACGTTTAAAATGTGTTGTCACCTTTCATTTCACCCTCAGCTACTTTGTCAATCAAACAAGACACTAGAGTACATAAAAAAAAACCACACACCTCTTATCTTGGGTTGCACAGATGCTACACCTAATTCTTTTAATGGGAAGAAAAATACTGGTATAAAATCAGTCTGATTTCAATGTTTGACAAGTCATCCTATTTCTAACAAGACCAGGTAGCATATGCTGCTACTTTCACCCCGCCTGATCAGCCCTGGGCTCAATGTGGGAAACCGTGATTAATGCTGCAGACGTGCTGCACTTCAACACCTCAGTAACGAGAAAGAAACCTTGTCAGTGTGTGCCTCACCTTCTCAGCACGTGACTGATGAACATCTCGATTATAATCATCTCGATGCACACTAGGATCCTTTTCCCCCCCATCGTTACATAATTAAGCTGATTTACTCACACTTGAAAACACAGATATGTGAAGAGAATCTGAACACCGCCAATCTAAATAAGTTGGTTTAATTTGAGCATCAATGACTCCAAGTGTGCAAGATCAGTGAGATTACATATTGCCTCATCCGTGTAGCTTAGTACAATTGTTAAGACATATACAGCAGGAATAAAATAAATAAGTACAGTGTGGTTAATACAGCCAAATAGAGTGAAAGACTCAGCTCAGCTAGGACAGACTTGCATCAGAAATGTATTTGGTAGTGTTTCGTTTTTGTTGTTCATCATTCCCACCAGGTATCCATTCGCCTTACACGTACTCTCTGCTTATAGTGGTATTCTTTCAGGTGCTTTTTCAAAGCATTTGGAATGGGAAGCATATTTATGCCATCATATGTGGTGCAACTGCTTATGACCGCTCGGCAGATATGCTGAAGGCTGAAGGGCTGCGTACGATGGATGGGGTTGGACAGAAGGGGCTCAAAGAACATGCAAGAGTTGGGATCCTTGTAGTGCTCTAGTAAACCCGTAACTGTAGGAGCATGGAAGACACTGGGGTCATGAACATCAAAGCTAAAATTGTGGTTCCACTGTTCAATGCGCGCGTGTAGTGAGCGGCCATAGCGGCGGAAGCTAACAGAGAAGAGGTAGTCTTCCTGGGCAGAGTCACGCAGGAGGAATGTGCCTTCAGGCTTCCCCTCCAGCAGTGTCTCTGCCTCATAGCGATCCATGACCCCCCAGTAACAAGGGAGGTTGGTGATCTGCAGCAGGTCTGGAACTAAACAGTGAATGTAATCAATCTGAGTGTGAATTCTGTAACTCTCGTGAGATTTGTGATGCTCAGTCTGAGGGAGTATGGCTCTAGTTGACGTGTTGGTCATGTTTAACTCTGGATCAACCAAAGAGTCCGAGACAGGCTCGCAGGTATGGGCAGAGGCAGATGCTGAGGCCACCACCTCATCCAGTGTGTCCAAACAGCTTTGTAGAAGTAGTTGGTGTTGCTGCTGTCTTTGGAGAAGGAGCTGCTGTTGCTGATGAACAGAGGCTCTGTCGGTCCCGGCTAATTCATTCATACCATGAGCCAGCTTAGGGCCATGCTTGTAGAGAGGGTTAATTTGAGCCGTCACCTCAAACGTGTGAATCTCTGCATTGGGTGGTGGGTCAACACCTTGTTCGATGCTAATGCGCCTGCGCTCACGTAATCTGTCATCGACGTCCTCCACCACCGTAGCCATGGTTGAAGTTGGGGCACTGCACACTACTGCAGAATCCAGCAGGGGAGGCTGGCTAATGGGGGCCGTGTGTTGCTTAATGAGATTCCACTTCTGAGCCAACTCCGATCCTACAGGGAAAGGGCAGTCATCCAACATCAACTCACTGAGATGGATCTTCCGCCTAGAGGAGGCACAGGCAGTTGACGATGAAAGAGCCTGTGGAGGTGGAGCTGATGCCGCTGCACTGTGTGTCTTTATTGGGAAACACTGCCCCATTGCATCTTGGATTTTTTGCCTGAGAGTGCGACTGCTGCTTATTCCTCTGCCATCACCTTCATTGGAGGCATTTAACTCTGAAGCAGAGCTAACTGTTCCCAGACCTGGCCTGGCGGTTAAGCGTTCTTGTCCCAGTAACGAGGCAGCGGCTTCAAAACCCTGCCACCTCCAACTCTCCCTCAAAGGAGAGGAGGAGGATTGGTCCCTGGTCTCCATTTCATTCAATAGCTCACCATAATCAAAGCCATCACTGACAGGCCGCTCAGCTGCAGCTTCATGGGAGGAACGGTCCTTTTTCTTCCCCTTTCCAGCCTTCCGTCCACCTCCATCTCGTCTCTCCTCAGACCGGCTCTGCCTCACCTTGGGACGGGCCCCTCTCTCTCGATCTTTCCCACGGTTTCCTGACTCGTTCGGTAATGACATGACAGATTATGCAGAGAAACACAAACAGTCCTCCCGATCCAGTAAGTCACAGAGGGATGGGTTGTAGTTATCTTTTAGCAGATGTATTCCATCCACATCTCTTGTTTGTGATGTCATTGTCCATGCATTGTGACCATAGAGACAACCTGCAAAACAAAATGGAAGCTCTGCTTAAGGCCTGGATTTAACTTTCTAAAATAACATTTTGTGAAGAACACAGAATTGCCAGTTTATTGCAAACACTCACCTAAAAGTGATGCAATCTAAATCAATGGTGCTGCTTAAAATTTTAACTTGAGAGCAGGTGTAAGGTGCATTTTAATTGGTGATGCTGCTTCTAAATGGTGCTGCAACAGATGATTTTTTTTTATTAACATTTTATCTGCTGATTAATTTGTATTGGAAGATGCAAAAACGCAACATGGCAATATGGGGAGTTTTGAAGAAGTATGTATGTAATAATGGAATTTGTTTCTTATCTGATCTAATGAATTTGCAAAGATTCATGCACATGACTACAAGGCATAAAAGAAGCACACAGCACAGTCATTGCTCTGGTGCTTTAGTTTTAAAGGCCTGTAGTTGTCCCATCCCAGCCTGCAATCAGCTTTTCTTTGCTTTCAGGAAAAAAAAAAAAAAAAAAAAAAAAAAAATGTAACTGACTGACTCCCACTGACTGTAAAACTACCTTGTAACATGTCATGTTAAAGGCTGACACAGTGTGTTTACCAGTAGAAGAGAATCGCAAACGATCCACAACGTTATTATTACAACTTAAAAAGGGGAAACACGACAAAGAAGGGAGAGGCGGGGTGCTGGTGTTTTTTCAAACCACCGACAAAGAGTTGTTCTTGTCGCGTAACCTTATTTTTTTTATATATACTTGTGTTCGGCAGCTCCCAATATTTATCTTTCATAAACATTGACGAGGCTCTGTCCTCTTAAATCTCATCAAAAAGCGAGACACGTTTACAAGATGAAATGCAATAACTTTTCCTAGTGTAACTTAAGCTAGCGTTAAGAGCGTTAAATATTCTTAAAATGCCGATTCTTTTTTTATTTTTAAAGAAAAGTCGCCGCCTTCCCTACGCAATGAAACATTTCGAGCGACTGTGTTTACAAAAACTCCCAAGCATCGTTAGCCGCACAGCTAGCTTCTTGCTAACTTCTATACTTTTGACTGTAGGGAGATATGCTCAGCTTTGTGTATTAATATTGTAATATTGCTTCCACAAACTTTAAATAAATCGCGCACATACCAAAGAAGCTGCGATCAACTTTTCCGATGAAACAGCGTTTGTTACTTCTTGGTTATACTAATGAGGCTAACAACAAGGCGGCTAGCTCGCATTAGCCTGATGAACAGCTGAACACATACAACCCGGAAGTAAAATGTTAAAGCACCCGTTCTCATAACGGATGTCTGTAACATCACTAAATACTCATTATTAATACTAGCTGCTGCGTTTTATGTGTAATAATTGCAAACAGACACAATCACAAGTTGCAAAAGAACTGAACCTCTTTATTTGGACTGTCAATGATCCGACGGGATGTTGTACTTCAGACCATTCACACATATGAGTGACAGTAAAAAAGTAGAGTGTAAGCATGTGATGCAAAAGGTTCATAAAATATTAGAAAATGTCTGGGGGGGTAAAGATATTAGAATTAAATATAACTTGTACAAGACAAACATGTGCAGTGTAGCCTACAGCTGGCTGCTTTAATTCAATAATGAAGCCTGGCAGGGACATAAAACATGATCTCAGGACCACTTGGTTAGACGTCTCCACATGACGCAGGCTCTGTACCTCCTAATGGATGCTTGGTATGTTCAATAACACCAGGCTTGAACTTATGAAGTCCATTTCCCAACTCATTTCACGCATCATTGGAATGTAAACATGGAGTAAACATATTCCTTGGCCTGTTATTAGTGTTCAGTTTACTCATAATCACATCATGTGTGGCTCAGATAAGCATTGTCATCCCCTGCTGCATCAACATTATGAACATACACACTTGCAGGAATCAGCTGCATTGTACCTCTGTGTCTATTTGTAGTAAATAAGTAGGCTGTTGCTCAAAGCAACACGGGCAATGAAAAGGATAATCTGAGCCATTTGTAACATAACACAGTCGATATACAGTATAATGAATCATTAAATAGAAGATAGCTGAGTCTTAAAGCCAGCATTGTTAACTGACTGGAGTCCTTTGCGGGCATGAGTGTGACGCTGTTACTCAGTCAGATCTATCCAAGAGCCTGCTCTGAAGAAATCTATGACTAGAACACTTCTCAAGACCATTATTAAAACATACTGAGGATGCTGGAGCTGAGCATTTCAGGCACCACATGAACAGTTTATCAGGACATGACAGCTAACAGTTTAATCACAAGGCCAGAGAAGCCATTTTTTTTTCTTGCCACCTCATGACCAAAAATAGCAGGTGTTAAATGCCTCATACAGTTATCACTTAAAAAGAAATCTACTGAGACTCATATGGAGTCCATGAATTTGGGGGTAGAACATTCCTGTCTTTTCAGGCTCTACCCAGCCAGCTCATGTGTGAGAAGGCTTCAGTTCTTTAATGAGTTACATAGTGAGACAATGGATTATTCATGACATCACATAACATGAATTGGGCATTATCCCAGAGAGATGTAAACAGTGACATTTAGGCGATATAAACATACAACATTAGTTGCAAGATTTCTGCTCTCTGGCTGTTGGTGAAACTGGGCGCCATCAACCACCATGTCCTCTATCTACAACAGTGTTGTATTAGTGTGGCAAAACATGCGATTATAGAAAATAAGCATAAGTTATCAATATCAAGGGAGAGTAAAAAATACAATTGGAAAAGATATCTGTAAATAACCATCTTTACTAGACAGACCTATGGCTCTGCTGAAATAATAATAATATGTGAATGGTTTCCCTGCCTTATGATGCAACCAGAAGTGATCCAAAAGTTAAGACCATATTACACATACATGCACCTCCGGCTCTGCCACATTCAAAGACAGAGGCTGAATAAGACAGTTTTTGATTCAACACTGATACCACATGATAATGTTGGGGTTCTGAGACTGAAACACACTGAGACACAAACAGAAAAATATGGACATCATCAAGCACCTTGAAAAGTATGATTCATCAAATCTTCACATTGGCCGTTTGAGGAAGAGGGCGAGGCGCTCTGCTCCTGAGCATTTATTATAAGATCAAGCTTCATTTTCCAAAGCAAATCATAAGGGGGGCAGAGGGCTGAGATGGGTTTCATTTAGTTTTCTCACCCAGCATGAGAGTGGAAATTGAAAACACTCTATCCTTCTCGCTTTTATCAATTCAATATCAAATCAGCTCTCACACAGTACAAACCTCACCAGCCCTTACTCACCCTTCTGGGAGTTCCTCGGCACAAAATGAGATTCATCATCATTTACGTAGTCGGGCATAAAATAACAGACAAATTGCAGCTGGCATAAATGCTTCAAGCTGCTGTTCTTTTAAAGAAACAAACAAAAAAAAAACTACACCAGCCGGTTGCATCTCACCCCAAATATCTTCCTCAAATTAACAATCGCACAACCCTTCTCTTTGGCTTTGTAGAAGTTTGGAGGAGGACAGTCACTTCTACTTTGACTTTGTATTTAGGGAAAACAAGACAAAAAGTATACCTAAAGTTAAATTCAAGCTTTCCCTCATCTGTCTCACCTTCCAGCAACACCTTTTCTCTCGAGAAGACAAAAAGAACCGAGAAAAGCTGTCCAACTTTCCACCAACACAAGCCCTGACTAGCACTTAAGTTACAGAACAATTAGGAAGATGTCTGCAGATCAACACCTGTTTACAAGTGGAGCCTCAGTGAAAAAGTCCTGGGGCCAATTACAATTTAGTGCCAATATGAAAGATAATTTAAAAGTGCCTTACTTCTTTTGGCTGGAAATTTTCAGATTCTACGGTGCTGTGGCTGTTGTGTTTTGGATAAAAACCTTATTCCAAGGCAGAAAGAAAAGAAAGAGTAACTCACAGGGCAAAAGCCCTTCAAGACAGCACCAATCTACTGTTTCTCTCTCTGTAGTAAACTGAGCCTCTGCACATCATGCCACAGTCCTGCAGGTGACATGCAGCAGCGAACACAGATTACCTTTTTCTGAGTCCTGCAATATAATAATCATCTGTATTCCATTTTAATAAACTTAGTTGTATATAATAAAGTACAAAAATATTAGAGAACATATACACAGTTTTTTTGTCATTTTGTAGTGACTGCTTTGCCTGGATTTCTGAAGCATACGTATATCTTTGTGCTGGGTGATGAGGAACTGAACAGGCCTCAACTGAAGTATAGCTTTCCTTTCTTCTTTTCATATCGTTGATGTCCGGTCTGTTCCATCTGAGAAGGGAATAGGAAATAAGAATTTCTCAAGACGTGTACAAACATAAAATATACTGCATGACACAAATTTCACCCTTCAAAATGTACTTGACTGCATTCTCTGTGCTTTCTCCCTTCCTGAGGCAAAATAAGTTATTGAGGTCCTTTTATGTCCACAAATCCTCTTCATCCATTGCATGCCTTTCATGCATTTTATGATATTCCAGGCACTTACCACAGCATATGTTATATTTATTAGACACTTTTCTGGATATGCAACAGATCCATCTACAACTTCGAAAGAAATACAGCTGGATGAAAGAATAAGCAGTGCAGATCATAAACGCATGGATACTCTAGGCTTTGTACTTCTGCACATCTAAGTTGAAATAAACTTGAGGATTAAACAGACAGTGCAAGTCTCAACTAATTTGAGTAAGTTAAAGAAAGAACTGTGACTGAGAAACCTAATACTCAATTTTTATAATTGAACCCCTTTAACATAAAAAAAAGTGGGTGAGTGGTCCTTTGATTTCTCGAGAACAAAAAGAAAATATTATTCTGCATTTTCTTTATGTGTTGGATACAAAGCAAGGACCAATCAATACATCATTTGGTGCCTGGAGCACACTTGGTATGTCTTTTACCATCTTTTCCTACCAGCTATCTTTACTTCTTTATACTGTCATCAAATGCTTTTGTTGTTAATCTACTCATCAAATGCTTATTTTGGACAATGACATTTGTGTGTGCAGCAGCCAAGAGGGGTCAGAGAACTCTCTAAAGGCTTTTGACAGAGGGCAGAAAAGCAGAAAATCAAACCTGTTATGAAAAATCAGAAGGTAACCATAACTGAAGCACCCGGAGGTTGTATTTTTGAATAACAATAGCAAGGAAAAAAAGCCTGTAAGCCTGCAAACATAAAAAGAGACATCAATAACTTATCCTGTCTCTGAGCCTTACAACTGAGATGCCCAACTGTGACTAGATCAATAACAAAATCTTATGAAATATTGAGACTCAAATCTAACAAATTAAATATCTGAATAGAGAAACTGGGTGTGAACAATGTGTGCTCTCTCTTCCTACATATGCCACGATACGGCAGTGGCTACCTTCTTTCCAGTTATGTGAGGTTTAACAACCAATGGCCTACTTAGTATGAAGCAGCTGAGGACACTTACCCCCTAAGGCATGCTCTGTCATACTGAGGCACAGTGACTCCAGCGTGGGGTTGATCTCCAGGTCAGCCCCTGGAACTTGGCATTCTGAGGAAATGAGTAAAAATAAGTGTTTGTTTATCCTATTTCACCTTTTACAAGAATTTCTTCAATTTCCTCTATTACGTAACTGAAGTGATCAATACTAAATGCATTGGTTACTTTTGCTGGGCAAACAAAACATGCTGAATCTTTTAGTCTGTGTTCTAACCCTTATTTTTAAAAAGTAATTTGCACAGTGTGACAAGATGCCATCCAGTTGTAATGTATTCTGTCTGTACATATCCTATTGCCACTGCAGTTCACTCTCTTAGTTCTAGAGTTAGTTGCTATGTGTTCACAGCATGCACTTGACTTGCCCCCAAACCCAAATGTGAGCCAAAGTGGTCAATCAAGACATACTTAAGTTGTATTCTGTTGTTAGATGTAACATTCAATCTGTCTCAAGTGGATGCAGACATAACACTAATCTGAGTAGGAGTGAGCTTCAAAGTGAAACAAACCAACTTGCTATCAGAGGCATAGGTCATTATGTTGGAACACACCACTCAGGGTTTTTACCCACTGCCACTGCATTAAGAAGGAAGATTTAAACAGAACAAGCTAAACAGTTCAGCAATGCTGTTGTGTATAAAGAATTGATATCTGAACATTGTATCTACACTGCAACATGAAAACAGTATCTATGCTGGGGTCATCTATACTGTATGTGAATTAGGGAATGTTTGGTGCTTGTACAGAATGTTCTGTGTGGTCACTTGTTAAAACATGACAGAGTCACTACAGGTGAATTTGCAATACTTGTGTGTAGCATCTGGCACACAAGATGAAGCAACCAAAAGGTTATGCACATTGTATGAGGCGACAGATTGTTTACTGCAACATGCTGCTAAGTTGTCTTGTTATTTTGTCCTTGGCACAGAGGGAGAGAAGTTCTCTCCATTCTGGCAGGTAACTAATTCAAGCTTCTTCTTTTTTTGCTCACAAACCTCACAATCATACACATAATGTATTCTACTTAGAATTTGATTGCCTTTAACTTTTACATAAGCAACACGTAGGTAAATATTAAAAAACATGAACAGGAAATGGAGGGTAGCTACACTGTTCTTGTTACATACTGGCAAGAAACATAGTATACTAACAATGTAAACACAGGAGAAACGAATGCCTGGACGTGAGTGAATATATCCGTGTTAATAAAAAATAAAAGAGGCTTGACCTCGTGTGATACCTTGCTGCTGGAACATGAGCATGGTTTGCGGGGATGTGTGGACAGGTAGTGAATGGGTCCGCTGCACAGAGCTGCGACTCTGACTTGGCATGCTGTTACTGCCCCCAGGGTTGGCAAACCACAGGTTCTACAGGGAGAAGCACAGGCTGTCATTACACAGTCATCACTTACCTTATCTTTCAGACAAGTCATTAAATAAAAAAATCATGTAACGTTACCAGACCGCTTACACTGTCAGATTCATACTGATTAAACTACTTCTTTTATTCAGTTAAGTTTACTTTAAGGAATCACGTCAGACTGTTTATTCCAATGCAGACTAACATGGAATAGTGGAGCAACATGAATGCAGATATGGGCTCCTTTAGCTATAAAAAAAACAATAATTTGGGGATTATATGTGATTGTATATTAATAAATTCTATATAAGAATAATCGATCCATTTCTGCTAATTCATTACTTTCATCAAACAGTGAAAGCTACCTTTTACCAAATGAATATGATGTTAAAATATCTGTTCTCTCTCAGGAATACTTACTTGTCTGCCCTGGCCTGCCAACGCAGGGCTAGTGAGTGTGTGGCGTGGAGATGCTCCACCAATCCCACCAGTAAGACACATGCGCCCTGCTGTGAGTCCACGAGGGGTCATTTGGAACTGCCTCTGCCCCCGCCGCCCTACACCTCCGCTCACAGAGCCCGCTGTGGGAAGGGAGTTGGACCCATAAGTCCAGCTGCAGAAACAAACAAAAACAGAATACACATTACAAATCAAAGAGTTAGGACAAAACTGCACGTGCAACTGTTTAAGCCACTTCATAAAAATTGTTTTTAATGAGGGAAGAAAAGAGAAAGGGTAAGAAAAAGAAACCGTTTGACAGCAGGGATGAATCCAGGGAGTTACATTCAGTTGGTGTGACATCTCCCCAGCTTAACTGGGAGATCAAAGGTAAAGGAAGGCCAGCAGTCTCACCCTTTCTGTCGGTACACAGGCATGTCCAGCATAGCTTTCCGGGGGAACAGGCGGAGCAGTTTGAGGACCTGCTGTTTCCAGGAGACCAGCCTTTTCTTGTGAGTTTCTGTGAAGGCCTGACAGCAGGAGGAAAAAAACACATCTGACTTTAAAGGGCATGAGCAAAGGTGTTTCTAGAATTTGTGATTTCTGAGGATAAAAGTTTTTTGTGGGAAAAGACAACAAGGGTATTTTGCGATTTGAGACACAAAGGGATAATGTGTTTACACTGTACAAATGCATGCACACGTATGTTGAGCAAAGAAATTTGTTCACACCTCATGTGTCAGACATTTCTCAATTAGCTGGAGGTAGCAGCTAATATTTTCTTCATCTGGTCTTGACACCAGCAGCTGGGTGCACACTGAAACAAAAAATCCAGAGTTTAGATATTGATGCCTGTATCAATGAAAATTGAATACTGTTATATCTACACTTTCACCAGGACAAATGACATGTCCAAAAATTAAACCTAAACAGGTTGAACCGGGAGGAAAAAAATCATGTCTTACCTTTACCCATGACACGGGTGAACTGTCCAGCAATATCGCCGTCTGAGATGGGTGTAATCGAGGAGTCTCCATCACAGGGTGGTGGATTGGGGGACTGGAAGCCCTCCGAGACCGGCTCTTTATCTCCTCCGGTTTTTGTGACTTCTGAGGGGGAGGTGGCTGTGTCTGCAGCAGGTTGATCTGCAGTGGGGGGACTATAGGGCTTAATGGGTGTGATGATTATCTGCTGCAGCTCCTGTAGAGCATTTCGCAGATTTCCTCCCTCCAAGATGTCCTAACGAAGAAAACAACATTACAGTTACATCTTTATTGAGTTAGTTCATTAAAGAGTAAAATAAAAAACCTTTCTAAGTTGTAAATCTGATTCTTCGGTAGAGCAAACATTCATACCACTATATGTCAGTTTCTATGCCTACAAGCCGGATGGAAATTTCCGAATCTGCCTGGATCAAATGTCACATGATCATCTCTGAGTGATTTCTGTCAGTGAAAATTCGTCAACACAAAGCACAGTTGCCTTTTTTTAAGCATGAAAGTAATACTATCATCCCATCCGACTTACCTTTTCCAAGGATTTGAGGACACACTGCCTCTCTCGCAGTTTTTGGATACTCAAGGCTATCTTATGCCGTGCTCCTTTAGTGACGTTCTGAAAAAGGGAGACAGAAAATAACAAGATGCCATGAGAAGCAGACATTTCTTGTAGCAACACAGCAATTTATACAGTTACTAAATAACAAACCTAATCACCATCTGTTTCATTAAAGCCAGGGGGCAGAGACAAAATCACTCCATTTGTATGTGCAACTGGCTCAATATAACTGTAGGGTGCGTTGTTTAATTTCATGCCTCATTGAGAGGTGATGTATCATCAGGTTTGAGGACAATAACGTTCGCAATTGATAAGGAGTGTAGAATAACCATTGCCTGGTCATGTGTGTGAAAAAGGAGGCTTAAAAACCTGCGACTCCAGGTGCTGCTCTGTGAGAATCATCATCTCCTCGTAGGTCATCTGGGAGAAAAGCGATGCATATTTATGAAGGCGGAGACTCTTCAACCATGCAGGAACATCTAGGGAGGGGGGGGGGGCAAAAAAAAGTCATGTTATAGTTTGGCTTATATCACCACAGCTGTTGGCTTTGCACGGCTTTTACCAGAGCCAAATGCAGGAAATGCTCTTGGCATAGTTAGGTAATGAACTCTGACCTTTCATGCCGCTGCCATCCTCCTGGAAAGTGTTACGAGTAGAGCCCTGATCTTCTGTTTGCTCACTGCCTGAAGAAGCTACGCTGCTCTGGGGTGATAGGGGTGCATGGTCAGTTGGAATGTAGTTCGGCCTGCCCCCTGTGTCATCTTGACAAACCCACTCAGAGCCACAAGCTTGAGGACTGGAAGGAATAATAGACATGGACTTCTTCAGAGGACTGGGCTGCATCTGCCCACCCATACCTGGAAAGAGAAACAA
Source organism: Ambassis agassizii (assembly GCA_036025115.1). Classification (NCBI taxonomy): domain Eukaryota; kingdom Metazoa; phylum Chordata; class Actinopteri; family Ambassidae; genus Ambassis; species Ambassis agassizii. The sequence continues at coordinate 14,467 of JAVQJX010056133.1, forward strand.
GCCGTTTATGAGCAACAAGACAAAAAAATCCAAAGAAAAGACATCATCTCATATGCTGAAACCAATTTCCCAACCATATTTTTGGCCCAGTGGAAAGATTAGAGGTAAAGGAGGAAGCTTGCCTGTATTATTGCTGTTAATAGGTGAAGACATTCCGCCTGGAAAAGGCATGTGTCCATTTTGGCCTGCTGGAGACGTGTTTGACGAAGGGGACTTGTCATGCCAAGCATGGCTGGGGTCCAGAGCCTCAGCAGAGCTCGGCCATTCATCTGAGCCCTGGCGAGGATGGTATGGGCTGGATGGGGCCCTTGGTGCATAGCCACCAGAAAGGTGCTCCTCCAGGTGGTTAAGCCACATGGCCAGAGAGGTGCGGTCATCCAGCGTGGTGGCAGGGTGGATGAGTGCGTAAGATAGCAGCTGTCTGCTTTCTTCCACAAACAGGCTACTCTCAATAGTGTGACTCAACACCTTCTGCAGCAGCTTCATGTACTCACATTTGGCCTCACTATTACGTGGCTGCAGCAAAGGCAGATGGGACAACAGCAAGGACACCACTTTCTCTTTTGGCTCCTGATTCCACTGGCTGACAATTGCTAACAGATGGGACAGAGAATTTTAACTGTGATTATTATTTGGTAATTAATTTAAGTTAGTTTTATTTGAACACATGTGAAAAAAACACTGGTTCATAAGCACTATAATTACACATAAATTCTCAGCTACCTGCATTGTTGGCCTCAGCTTCCAGGATGTGGATCTCAGTGCAGTCTGCCAGCCAGTGTTCAAGGCAGATGTGTAGGAAGCGAGCTTGGGTGCGGGACACCCTCTTCAGGAGGGACAACAGTGCCACCGTCTGTTCACACTCATTCCAGCCTTTGAACCAATCTGTGAGGATACCTACCTGGTCTCGGAACATCATGGCGTGTCTCCTCAGTAGGGAGAACAGGAATGTGTGTATAGGAATACAGCTACTAGTAAGATTGCTCTCTCACACACAGACAGGTTGAGTCCAGCCCCGCACAGCGGGGTTGTAGTTTCAACAGTCCTGGGATCCCCTCAGACTGGACCGAGGGGCCCTCACATGGTTCAGGTGCAGGGGAACTGTAGACAGGGGGGTGTGGATCTTCAGGAAGATTTCTTGACACTCCTAAGAGTTTGTCAACAGCAATAGGTAGGAACAGGAAAAGCTTTTTTCACTCTGGCATGGTCCGGATTACATCATCTGTGCCCTATTAAATCAACAAACAAAGCAGAAAATCTTTAAACAACCATGTGTCCACTAGCTACTTCAACTTAACATCTTATGTAACTGCATTATACACCCATCCAAAATTGGTTAGGTTTCCTAATAACTTCCAAACTGCAAACACCACATTACAAGTTGAATCTATCATATTGACTAACGTTTTGGAGAACAGACATGAATAATCCAGAGGAAAGCCAATTATGATATGCTAAGAGTGACAGTAACACAAAATGAAACTGGACTTTAAGAACTTTTGCCAAAATCCGAAATTGTGCATTATATTATATATTATTATATTATGTGGAGTGCATCTTA
>JAVQJX010056158.1:0-12373 GCA_036025115.1 Ambassis agassizii
GAATAGAATAGAATAGAATGCCTTTATTGCCATTATACACATGTAAAATGAGATTAAGCCACCACCAGTGATGATATGTGATCGATAAGGCATTTATACAGGCTACAACATCTATTGACAGATCGTTGATCAAGCTGTAAACATAAATTGTGTTTTAGCATGTATTTACTGTTGAATTCAACGTGTGTTTGGGTGTGATATGTAAACAACAGGTGAATTGTAATTTTGTTTGTAGTTTGTTAAAACACATGACAGACAAACGCAACACATTCTGCTCTTTCTGCTGGTGCTAATGTTGTAATGTAATGTGTTGGTGGGTATTTCCTGTAGTTGTTGCTATCAGGGTTGTGCAATTGCTCTGCTGCCCAACCATTTATGAGTCACAAACCACAAACACTGGTGCACTTGGCCTTGTATTGTTGCAGCTCTCTCTCTGATCTTTCATTCTATCTCTTTCCAGGCTCTGAGACATAGTTGGTACAGCTGGTTGTCCTTCCTGCACTCCCTACAGCTGTGGCAAGTACCGCTAAAGAGAGTGAGCGGCCGTTTCGGTAGCGGAGTGCTCTCTTACTTCCTGTTCCTCAAGACCCTACTCTTTTTCAACATCTTCCTGTTCCTGGTCACGGGTGCCTTCCTGGTACTGCCTCAGGCAGTACACCCTCCAGAGCTGCCTGCAAAGAGACCCAACTTTACAGGACTGGAGCTTCTTACTGGAGCAGTAAGATGTGATGACACAACACTGCTCACAACAAAATAAGGCTGGCTACATGAAAAAACATCTTTGGACCTGTATAATACATTTTCAGTAATAGAACCACCTTTAAACTGCACTACTGGAATAAAAGTTTCTCTCTCCTATGTTGATCATGAACCTCAAGCGGAACACAGTATTATTCAAAGCAGTTTTTTTATTCTAAAATCTGTTGGCTAATGTAATTTGTGTAACCTTGCTGGTTTTACTTTTGTATTGTTACAGGGCTACTTCTCAGACACAGTGATGTACTATGGTTACTACAGTAACTACGTACTCTGCCGGAGCCATGATGATCCTGGGGGTCAGAATGCCTCTGTGTCCAATTCAACCAGTTCAGACTGTGCATCAAAGCACCTTTCTTACAACATGCCACTCGCCTACTTCTTCACCATAGGAGTGGCTTTCTTCATCACTTGTATCATCCTTGTATACAGGTAGACCAATTTTTACTAAATATAAATGTCCCCTAAAATGTTATATACTGAACATTTTGTTGCAAATTTGCATATAATCTTCCAGCATGTCAAAGTCATTTGGTCAGAGCTTCAGAATCGACAAATCTCACAGTATCTTAGCCATGAAGGCCTTCTGCTCCTGGGATTTCAAGGTCATCAAGAAAACCTCTGTCAAGTTGATGTCTGAGAATATCTGCACACAGCTCAAGGTACACAGCAGCACACATTTCCCAACAACACATCCTCCCTGTCTTTGTTTTCTTGTCTGTCACATAACTGGCACACAGGAAACAAAAACAGGAATGTGATGATCTTCCACATTCTTCTCCCTCTGCTTCTCCCTTTTGTTTCTCATATCATTCCTCTCTTTCCCCTACCTCCCGCCCTCTACAGGAGCTGTTAGCAGAGGTCAATCAAAAACATGTCAAGAACACTGTGTGCCAGAAGTTGTGGGGACTGACTGTTCATGGCCTGGCATGGACAATATGCATAGCAAGCACTGCTAGCTGTGCAATCGGCATTTATTTCTTCTCTGAATACATGCACCAGGTAAGTCCTTCTTAAAGCCATCATTCATGTTTTTGGGATGTCCCTGCTATAGAGCGCACCTGAATCTAAGCCACATCCACCAAATTTTAAAAGAAAATAATATTTTTGCACATATTGGCTGCACCTGACTGCAGGTGTCCACGTTGTAATATGAGATATTCCAAACAGTGCCTGTAACACAGCAGCAACACAGCTGGTTTAAAAACAACAAACAGAAAAGTAATTCATCGCTATTCTTCATCATCTTCCTGCACAACCAAACCACTGAAGTCCTTCTTGGACAGACTCATTGATTGCTTTTAATTTAAAAAGCTCCATCATATGCATTCCTTCATGTGTTTTCCATGATGAGGGTTTGCTTGTGACGCACAAAGAGTTAAGCTTAAATCCAGCGTCTTCCTCGGCACATCACCTCTTCCACCTGTCTGTCTCACTCTTGTGCTTCCCGTTGGAGCACTCCCTGGAGGCTCAAAAAAATGTATAGATTAGCCTCATCGTTTATAAGCCGCAGGGTCCAAAACGTGGGGGAAAAGTAGCAGCTTATAGTCCGGAAAATATGGTACCTGTGTTTGTAGCCAAGTGGATGAGATCCACAGTGTAAGGAGATGGCCTTGATCACACCGATACTGGAGTCTGATTCTTGAGATGGGTACAGGACAAAAGCAACAGATTTTGATGAGGGAAGCTCAACACTTTATAAAGCTCCATGCAAGACTAAGCTCCACAACCACTGGAATAAGTGTAAAAAGCACATTTTTTTCTAACCAAGATCTAAAACTGTATTACTGGGGATGATGCCACTTGTTTTCAAACTTTGCAGTGTAAAGGAGTCAATAAACACCACATATTGTCATGTCATGTGACACAGAGACAAACAGCATTTGCTTATCTATCCGACTTTATTTGTCTCTCGCCACCAACAGAACTTGGAGCAAACTACACGTAACGTCAAAGTGAACCCCTTAGTGAAAGAGGCCAGCCTGTTGGCTCTCCCTGTGGTGGTGTCCCTCATCAACCTGCTGTTGCCCGGCCTCTTCAACCTTGCAGCCTGGATGGAAGACTATGATTCTCCATCCGTGCGCACATATGTCTCCATCTGCCGGTATGAGCAGCACAGAGATAAGGTCAGATTTAAAGTAGGATTTGATTTATTGATATGCTGTTTGTGTTTTTCAGGAACTTGATGTTGAAAGTGAGCGTGCTTGGAGTCCTGTGCTACCACTGGCTGGATCGGGTGGCTGTGGACTATAATAAAATTGGAGTAACGGTAAGAAAAAGGATGAGGCATTCACTCTGAAACTGTCACAGCAGCATTGGGATGTTTTTTTTAAGATAATGTATCTGATCCTGTTTTTTTGTTTGATCCGTTTTGTCCCTCAGTGCTGGGAGAGTTTTGTTGGTCAGGAGCTTTATCGCTTCCTACTCATGGACTTTATCTTCACCCTGCTGGACACCTTGTTTGGAGAGTTACTCTGGAGGTTGGTCATTCATCAACGAGTCCTTTGTAGCTGCAGCTTTTTGTTTTTCAAGACTTTTCAAGGCTTCAAACTACTTTTAAAAGACATAGCCAATGAAAACAACCACTGCTTTTTTTGCTGTTGCTTTTAATATCATCATTTTTTTTCTTGTCGTCCGCAGATTGTTTTCAGAGAAGGTGCTGAAGAGGAGGAGGAAACCAGAGTTTGATATTGCCAGGAATGTTCTGGACCTTATCTATGGACAGACATTAGCTTGGTACAAACTTTATCATATACACGCTGTTACTGTGAGTCACATTGTTATTCTTTCTGCTGACTGAAAGTTATTTTTGTGTATTTCAGGTTGGGGGTCCTCTTCACTCCTGTCCTGCCTGCAGTGCAAATTCTCAAACTATTGCTGCTTTTCTACATTAAGATGGTATTTAAATTTACACATAACAATTAAATTAAACAATATAAAAGTTTATTGTAAGAGTTTTGTTTTTAATATTCCCTGTTCTAGTGTATTATTGTAGGAATGCTGTAGATAAATGTCAATAATAGAATGGTGTTTCATGTGAAGTCAGTGTCTGTTAGAAACATGAATAACATATGGTCCTCTCAAAATATCTGTTTTTCTGTGACCTCTGACCCCTGCTTGTGTTTCTTTCCCCACAGAGCAGCGTGATGATGAACTGTCAGGCCCCCAGGAAGCCGTACAGGGTCAGCCAGATGACCACAATCTTCATCACTCTCCTCTGCTTCCCCTCCTTCATTGGTGCCTCTGTGTGTGTGACATACACCATGTGGAGGTAAATGTAACCCTCATAAAAAACAAAGCAATGCTTAATTTTCCATTGCATTGCAGCATAGTCTGATAAGGTGCTTTATTGAGCAATCAAACAAGTCAAATACCCATTAATAGAGGCTGTTGTTCAGATCATGTTTGTAATCTTGCAGCCTAATTGATGATCATCGTGACATCACACGTGCAGCAGAAACATTCACACACTCAACATGTCTTCTGTCTTTAGTATCAAACCTTCCTCGTCATGTGGTGCATTCCGTGGACTCAAAACGATGATGCAAGCAGGGAAACACTGGGTGCAAAAACTGGAAAGAGAGAATCCCAATCTGTCCCTGCTGGCGAGGGCTCACGCCTATCTGGTGGAAAACCCGTTTTTTCTGTTTGTGGGCGCTGGTGTCTTTTTGTGAGTACACGCACACACACACATACAGCATTTTTATTGAAGAAGTTAGTGTTTTCTGTTTGCACTGGTTGTATGAATCTCTCTCTCTCTTTTTGCTCAGGATCGTCATCTACTTCCACAGTCAGGTGGTGGACGGTCAAAGAAAGATCATCAGTTTACTGCAGGAGCAGATAGAGAATGTAAGACTCACGTCTGTTTTTAAGAGTCACCGTGTACATTCATGCACGTAGTTCACCTTCTTCTTGATATCTCTCTGCTCAGGAGGGAGAGGATAAAAAGTTCCTAATCACTCGTCTCCAGTCCATCCACGAACGGAAGCGAACCCCCGCTCGAAGACATACAAGTCAGGTCAGTGACCTTTGTTCTCTCATACACCTCTTTACATCCACATAGTTGTCTGATGCTGCAGTACAAACTGACACATCCAAACTTTAGCTCACTTATTTTTTGATTTTTTTGTTTTTGTTTTTTTAGGACTCTTCGTGTTGAGTTTCTGAAACATAAAACCTGCTCAATTTTCTGAGCACTACGGTTTGGAGACATTACAGACCAGAGGGTGCATAACTGGAGTAATTACAGGGGAGACAACAGTTAAAGCATGTTATGCATCGGTAGAATGTAAATTTCACCAGATGCTAACAGCTTCAGTATGTAGATAAACAAACAACATGCAACAACAAAGCTGTCTGCTTTATACAGTACTGTACTAAACGCCTGAACTCAAACATGGACGTCGGCGAGAAGCCACCGAACTGAGCAGCAGAAGCCATGATCCTGTATGTAATAAAACAGACGACAGATTTCAGCCATCGTTTTGTAGAAGCACTTTCATAGCAACTGTGAACAACTGGTTTTTATTCTTATTGTGGCTGTAGAGACAATATTTTTTAGCATTTTGGTGAATGTTTTTTTTTAATGGGTGTGAGACTGCAAACTTTTTTTTCTGACTTTTTAGGGTGATTTCTGTCACTGTACATTTTTGTTTTATAAGTAAATTATGTTTTACCATCATTGTGTATTTGTATTTATTAGTGCTTATATGAGATGTGGTAATGAACTACAGTACAAGTTATTACAACCTGAAAAACAATATGAACAAACACTACAAGCGTACATAATTTTTTTTCACAAACATGCAGGTAAAAAAAAAAGATCGGAGACAATGTTATTATGTCAGAATATTATGAAAATATAAAAGATATTTTCTGTAGAAAAATAAATAAAGCACTTAACCGTAGCCTGACAAACAAAGTAATAATCTTTTTATTAGTAAATATTACCCATTAAATTCTTTTTTCCAAAAAAAGACAAAAAGCAGCATATTTGGTGGAGGGTAGAAAGAGCAGCACCATCGATGGATTTCTGAACGTGATTTTTAGAGTTGACAGCTGAGAACACCAAACCTCTGTTAAACAAAATCAGTTCAGTGCTTTCCCATCACAACTCTAAAGACTACTGTAGACAGCTACCATGATAATCTCACCTGCACATAGTATACATTATACAATACATGTTACTGTATATACAGACTGTACCCAGCTTCTCTGGGTAATAGCATATCTGATCTGATCCCATATTTTGTGTTATAAAAAAGCTGAAATATTCTGGTTTGTATTTAATTCATCTTCAGAACTCAGGAGGCACATGTGAGTGTTTGTTTTCAGACTTTGAGGTTTTGAAGAGTTTATCTCATCAGAGTTTCATTTCCTCCTCCGTTCAGCTTCTTCCTGACAACACACCTAGTAACTTAGTTTCCATTATTGAGCATGCCCAGTAGCTTCCTGGGGTCCATCCCCTGCTGCTGAGCCATCTTCTGCACATCAAAGCCCATGTGCTTCAGGAACTGGATCACACTCATCTCTTGGCCTGTCAGCTGGTCACGAATTGTCGGGCAGGAGGGGTTGCAGTGAGGCCACGGGCAGCTGTCAATCAGATGCAAAGGGCAACCTCTTGTAGGAGGGGTCCGGTGCTTTTGGTGGTTGTGGCTGCTGTTGATGTGGAGGTTTTCTTGGAGACTGCGGTCCCAGCAGTGAAGGGCTCTAGGAAGGGAGGTGCCTTTCACCTGGATGTCCATCCAGTATCTGCAGGGAGATGAGGAGCGATACTTTTTGGATTATGAGCACATTGGAGGATTCATCTCAGCGGTGGAGGAGTCAATATTTGGTGTAAATGGATTAATTACAGCAGGACAGTTCATTGTGAGTGGGTATTAAAAATGTTCATTTGCTTACGTTCTTGTGATGAGTTCATGAGACAGACACGCTGGAGCAAACATCGCCCTGCACACAAAACACAACGTCAGGAAAACAGGGTTTGTTTGTTTTTTTTGTATTGTGTGTATGCTGTTTGTCTTACGGTACGTCATGAAGCGTGCTCCTCAGCTCCTGACCCAGGTTCTGGATGTACCTCCACTGTCCCTCGTGGACGGGCTGACCGGTCAGGTGGATGTTGTCGACCGTCAGCTGGGCCTCATCAAACAGCCACTGCACCACAAACACTGGGCCTGCAGTGGAAAAGGGACGACAAACAGGTCAGATTTTAGCTTTCCTCTTCTGACACACATGGCAAGTGTTTTTAACTGACTTTTTAATGTTGGGTAGACTTTATATCCAAAGAAGCAGTTCCACTCTTCGCCCACATGAGCCTGTCTGCAGCTTTCTGGCACTAGTCCACCCCAGTACCTGCACAAACATAAAGTACCACCACATTTCTGAATGTCTCTCCTCACAAATCCTTCTTTAACACCATCTTTGTCCTACCTGATGCCTCTCTTTATGGCCTCAGTGGGTGCACAGCTGATAGTGTCAAGGCAGTCTGTGAATTTGTACTGTTTGTTGTCCAGGAACCATCCAGAGTCGGCCAGGCCTCTGACCTGCACGCCTGTGTGGCCCTGTGACTCCAGCTGCTCTGCAATGTGGTCCACATTCAGCAGGACTCCTGTACCACCCGCACTGTTAAAGGAAAACAAACAGAAGGATCAGAGAGGGAGAGGCACGGCACTAGTGTTTGGTAAAACACACACATATACAGTATGTTGATCTGACCTGCTGCCTGCCAGAAGCAGAACCTTGGCGTTGTTTAGACCTTTAGTCAGCAGCTCGTTCACAACCTCTTTAATGATCAGAGAGCCCATGAACGCATAATCATCTGAGGAGAGGGAGAAAAATTGGTACGTGATGAAATAAACAAAGCTGTGGAATTTTAAACGCAATATCATAAAGAAAGTGCTCACACGATATAGTTTGAATCAAGTGTGTTAATTAAGTGTGTCTTACTGTGTTCTGTCTTCGGAGTGGCTCCGCTCCACACGTCACTGGAGCAGTATGGGATGAACCTACAGGAGACAAACACTGTTACACACACAAAAACTCTCATTTTTACTAATACACTGAAACAATGTGCATGGGTCAGTATGCATCGATTTTGAATACATTTTTTGAATACAGACTACTGCCCCCTGCTGGTTTGAACATAGATGTGTTGGTCTTTGATGGAGGTTTGGTTCATCAGATATGAGGATGTATTTCACTTTTGTATGTGGTTGGAAATGATTCTACAGTCCTGATAGTTTTTGTCGCATCAAATTTTATCAAAAACAAAAATTGAAAGTCAAAACTCATGCACATTTATGGATGCATTCACTGTAAAAGAGAAGGAGGGGCACAGCTTCTTCTTACACCATGTTGGCATTCCACCAGTGAGGGTTTTCCTCCGGCTGTGGAGACAAAATCCCCGTTCCTGTGGGAAGGAGGACACAGAGGAGACAGGTGAGCTGTAAAGGTAAAGAGATGTCACGGTGCTGCAGGTTAGGTGTTCATTATGACACACTTTGATGTCACTGGGTGTTTTCATGTGTGCTGATGAGCGAGCATGTTTTTCCCTCCTGTGTTAAATAGGTTGTTAACTTTCCCCTGCTTTGGTCAGCAGTTACATGCAGGCACTGAAGAGCTCTGTGGCCACCAGTGTAAAGTATACAGAAAGAGAGGGAGAGAGCCATAAACAAACAGGGAGTTCCCTGATGACCGGAGGGAAAGAGCTTTAAAGATTACTGCAAACTCAGCTAAAGAGGAAACACAAACACTTTTATGAATCTCACTCATTCAGAGGAAGTTTTTTTTTTCCTACTGAGGAAAGTAAAAAATAAAACTGCAGAATCTTCACTTTAACACTTTGAAGCAGAGGTCACAGTCTGAACGCAGGAGCCGTACCTGTTCTGGTTTGTGGCCACTTGGTGGAGCTCATCAGTAACCTCATGGTTTCATATCTGCTGTCACAGGTCTGCCTGTTGAAACAGTACCATCCTCCTAAACACACACACACACATACACTTGTTAACAGCTTTCACAGAGCTGTGTGTTCTCATTCATTTCACAGATTCTTTCCTCACCTTCCAAAAACAGCAGCCACCTCTTGCTTCCTTTAGACTCCTTGATGTAGTACCTGCAGGGAAACACCAAAACAAATCGCTGTGAATGTGTTCGCTCGTGCACACGCTTAGATGCATTCAAACACCAGCTCCATAGTGGGGATGCTCCCTTTGATCCTCACATGAAAGATTTGGCTCTGATCGCACCACTAAACTTCTCCACAGGAGGCTGGAGGCTTTCAGGGCTCTAATAGCCTTTTTTTTTTTTTCACATGTGTAGAGAAAACTCACCATGCTGGTTGGCAGCACACAAACACACAGTTTGGATGGTGTATGGAGCAGGAAGTGTTTTATCTATGCTTGTTAATTTTAAAATGTAAATTTAAGCATAAATGACAATGATGTCTGACTTTTAACACATTAGAGGGTGATAATTATTTTATAAAGTAAATTTAAATATCAAAATATAAGAATGCAGCTTGCAAGTCTGCACACGTGTGTTTGTTTAATGAATATGTTTTAGTGTAAAACGTCTCGTTGTGTGTGGGGGTGGTGATAGAGTTTCTTATGTGTCTCAGTCAGGTGTCTGTGTGGAAGCAGATCATCTCTAAATGCGTTGGTTGTGATCTAATGCTCATCCCTGTGTGGATAAAAGCCTTTGCCTGTCTCTGTCGGGAGCGCGCTTGCTCCTTTCCTCTCTCTCGTAGTGTGCTCGGCGGTGGCGCGCCCCGAGCTCTCAGATCTGCTCCTTTGATCCATTTTGGTCACACCCGGAGTGACACGGGAATGAAGGGCAGGGAGCTAAACCACTACACAGAGGGGATGTTTGGTGCCACAGAGCGCAGCTGCCTCTGGGCTTTACTTAAATACTCCACATATAAAATTAATGACAGGGTTGACGAGCTGATAAGAAGCTGCAGATCGTTCACTTACCCTGCAGGTGACCCGTCATTACAAGTCACAGATACATTCTTCAAAAAGTGCAACTTCATGTCTTGGTCCAACTTTTGCGCAGAGCACGGATACAGTGACTGCGCCAGGTTCTTTATCTGCACCATGAAGTTGTCCATGTTGCTCTCCACGGCTGTAAAGTCTAATGGGAAGCTCTCTGTGGCTCCTTCTACCCGCTCCCTGTACGCTGGAGGCGGCTGCGCCTGCTGCTGCTGCGCCTGCTGCTGCTGCTGCACCCGCCGAGTTTGCGCCCGACCGCCGCGCACTCTCCTCGCCTCCAGCGGTGCGCTCATGTGGATGAAAAGCAGCAGTAAGCAGGAGCGCACAGCGGAGAGTCCCATCTTTCTTCTAACCACACCGCGGCTCTGCATTTCTGACTCTTATTGGAAAACGATTCTTGAGTTTGTGCGTGGGATCAGAATAAAACACAGCATATCCTAAGAGTCGTTAGAGAGATGGAAAGTTCTCTGAAGACGCACGGAGACTTCCAGGAAAGTATTGCTCATACAAGGTGCGCTGAATAAACACAGGTTACGGATTTCCATGGTGCCTTGAGAGGGTGGACAGTTGGTTTACGGTTCAGCCAAAAATGCACGTGCAGTCCCACTTCATTTCCATAAAGCGGATCATCCAGGAGAGAGATGTCTTTACGCGCGTAAAAGTCTCGTTCAGCGACCTGTTGCTGCCTCTTGGTTCAGGGGATCATGAGCTGCGGACGAAGAGGGGATTTATTTGAAGTCCCCCACCACCCCACCCCCTCTCTCCCTCTCTCCCTGCCCCCGTGCTTCTCACTCCCGCGGGCCAATCGTTATTATCGTTGGCTGATGCTCCTTGCGGGGCGTCGGTCTCACACCAAGAGCGCGCGTATGCCTGGTACGCCCCCTCAGCCTGCTCACTCATATACCCGGTCCCTTTGATGTTGTGTGTCATCATATGACCGCGCTGCTTTTGAAGTGTTTTTGATTGAACGTGGTGTGTGAGTTAAAAAAAAAAAGGGGGGGGGGGGTGGGGGGGTTCACTCTGTCAGGCCAAAGTCCAGCAGAGGTTGTTTTTCTATATGCTGAAAAAGGAAACGGTTTTTTTTATTGTTTGTGGTTAAAACACACAACTCACCAGAGATAAGGTCACTAAAGGGCATTAAATCATGGCTGTGCTCTGTGAGGCATGTTTCTCACTCATTCACCTTCCAGTATAAATCCATCCATAGTTTTTGAACTTTGAAAGGTGTTTTATGAGGAAGGAAACCCTGTTTTGTCACCCTCACCATTTAAAACCCACTTCAGATGTTTTGCACTCCATTCGGGCAGTTTTGAAGTTTCTGTCCTGCTGAGTGAGGAAGGAAACTGATTGTTTGTTTGTTTATTCAGATGGTGGCAATTTCTCACCAGAACTGAGAAATGTATTCACCTCTCGCTCTCTCTTTCTCGTTCTTTCTTTCTTTCTTTCTTTCTTTCTTTCTTTCTTTCTTTCTTTCTTTCTTTCTTTCTTTCTTTACCAGGTGGATTTCTTGCTGAAGTGATCCGTCAGTCTGGCCTGTGAAACTCTGGCCTCGCACCTCTCCATCTGTTGGCACCACGTGTCATGTTGTCTGTCCGTGTTGTCTGATTCCAGCTTTGATCCAATTGATTCTCGCTGAGACAAAACGACCTTGATTCTCCTCAGTTTCAGAGCACCTCGTCTGTCAAACTCTGCATATGGTACATATATGAAGTCGTCCATATGGGGAACAGATTGGCTGCTGTGTTGTGGCCAGTTTACAGACAGGATCTGTCCTCGTCTGTTAGATCACCATGGCAGATGAAGTGTGTTAAGGTTAATAATGTTATGAAATGATGTTTTATTTGTTATCATTATTTGTTATTAATAAACTAAAGGTCAAGGGACGAATAATGATCTTTATGTTGTTGTTTGAAAATTCATTATCTACAGTAACAAGGAACATTTTGTCATTGTTAAATTACCCATTCATACCTAGACTAAAATTTATTGAAGTAAAACATGTAAATAAAGAAGAAGGTCCAGAGATATTCAACAAAACTACAAATTTGCCCCAAATTTCCTCTTGACAGCCACAACAAACATACACGTTTACCCAAAAAACACTTTTACAGTGACCGGGGGGCAGTTGCTCAGTCCATAGGGGATTGGGCTGGGAAGTGGAAGGAAGCGGTTCGAGCCCAGCCCTGGACCAAGACACAGGGCCCATATACATGAGGTGGACTGGTAGCTGGAGAAGTGCAGAGATACCGCAGAGATACTGCCGAGGTGCCCTTGAGCAAGGCATCGAAAACCCAAACTGCTCGGGGCAGAGCAGCTTGCATCGCCAGCCCCCATTCCCCTTCTCCTCTACGCATGTGCATGTGCATGGTGTGGTGCATGACAAAGAATGTATAGGAGTGACAAATGTAATTTCCCCTTGGGGATTAAATAAAGTATGTTTCTTCTTTCTTCTTCATCTTCTACCTCCATGGATGCAGTGACAGACACTGTGTTCTGGCAGTTTATCCATTTAAAATATCCATTTAAAAATGTAACTGGTTTACTTTGCACAAATAATTCTGCACTGGTCAACTTTGCACAGATTTGCCCAAATTGCACACCACACTGCTGATTATTGCACTGGACTATTC
>JAVQJX010056207.1:0-26053 GCA_036025115.1 Ambassis agassizii
GAATATTGATTGAAGCACTGAGCACTGACTTCTAATTGCTTCTCTTTGAGACAAAAAAAACACACCCCAGTTTTATGTGTGTTTTTTTGAATAAAGGTCTAGCATGTAGAGGACCCAGAATGGAGCCCTGAGGAGCTCCACATATACTTTCTGTGTATAAGTATAGATGTTAACATTATAGAGCAAGCTACACTGGATGTTTTAGCATTCTTAACAACAAGCTAGCTGCTTCAGTGGCACTTCATCTGAAAGGTTACTGTGGTGACCAGGCTGGTTCATGTGTGTGACGACAGACACGTCACCCAGTGTGAGTCACTAATATGTACTTGACAGGTTTTAGATATCATGAATATGATGCATTATAGTAAACAATTAAAACATTATAACGTAAAGAATCCACAAACACATACTTCTCTGCAGCTCTTGATCAAGTTCAAACATCCATCAGTCCTGCAGGTTCAGGTTTTAACCCTTTGTGTGTCTGTTTCAGTGTCAACACTTTGCTGCCAACTGCTCCACAGTTTGCCAGCTACATTACAGCAGCGCCTGTTCTCCATCAGCCACAACGCACAAAATGACAAGCACCGGTACAACACTTATTGCAGCGCCAGCAGCTCCTACACCCAAATACAGCTGCACAGAGTTCACCACTTTTTTTTTTTTTTACTTGAGCTTGAAGATAACATCGACTGCATTGAGACTGTGTTTCACCTCAAGGTGCTGGTACTAAAGGATGAACAAAACACAGAAGCTGCCTTATATTTAATGTGCGTCTGTGCAGCAACCTCTATGAAGCCGAGGAGAAAAACCACAGACAACAAAAAGTCTGACATCTGGGAAAAACTCAGACATCTGTAAATAAAAGGTCAGACTTCAGAGGGAAGAGAGATCATAATTCAGCCTGAAAATGTCTGAAGAGGGAGACGTCTGATTTCTGAGAAATGTCCTCAATTTCCTCAAAATTGTTACTTAAATGTACTTTTAATGAAAAGATAAGACCACAGAAGAAAAAAATCAGACATTCTCTGATTTCTGATTGAACCAGAATGTCAGAATATTGATAAAATCTGAATTTTCTTATTTTTATCCAGAATCATCAGTATCTGTCTGTACTTGTGTATTAAATGCAGTTTCCTGGTATCTTAGTTTGATGGATTTCATGTTTTGCTGCAGATATTTGAGCTGTGGTGACATACAAGCAGCTTCAACACACAGCAGGAGGGGCCAAGTCTTCAAAATAAAGGACCAGGAAGTGTGTGTGCAGCACATGATGTGTCTACAGGCCACATGTATGTATTTGATAGCTGTAAAGCAGTGCAGGCCCGTCTGCAGGGCTTGACTGGCATTGTGTTCTCGGTAAGCTGCCATGACCAGAGGCTCATAATAGGACATGATAAACACTGCAGTGGCTAATTGTCTCCAGGACGAGCAGCATGCCCCGTGTCGTCTTGGGCCGATTTCATGTTTTGTGTACAGTGAGGGATTAATTGTTCATTCAAAGGTTTCCCTCACCTGGATTTGAACCGACAACCTCCTGCTCTTGCCTGCTCTTGATGTTTCCACCTGGTGTGTGTATGTGGTCGTGATGCGAGCTGGAAAGCAAAGAGCTGCCACAGTGACTTATTCAGGTCAACTGCTAAAGAGGGGAAATAAAGTAGAAGATGACTAAAAAACACTGAGGACAACACAAAGTTTGTACGTCTCTGTGTTATGTAACACAACAATAATCTTCTAAAGCAACACAGCTCATGAAGAGTTTCATGAATCAGGAGCTCAGTCATCCACATTGCTTTTTATTCATGGACGAGAAACACTCACACTGCATTAGCAGAAGCTGCAGGATAATGTGCAGTGATCCGGTCATTATAGAGCATTTAACCCCTTCAGGAAACGAAGACCCTTGTCTGGGTTAAATTCACTATAATGGCTTGTGGCAACAGAAGAAAACAAGAGCAACCTCCAGTTTCCTTTCAGCACTGCAGCCTGACTGACAAAGAGTCACAGCACTGCTCAGCTATTCGTCTAGTTAGTAATTTAACTGGAAGTTTACTGTAGTTCAACAATGAGGCCGAGTCCTCACACGCAGCTTTCCGGTTCCACCTCATTGATCCAATCACAGTACACATCTCCCATTGTTGTGACGTCTTCTCCCATACAAAAATCTGCACTCGCCCTGTCTTGCTCGTCTCACCCAACTCCACCTTCCACCAGAAGACTCAGGACTTCTCACGGGGGTTGGCTCAGCCTTGGTCACTCATTCTTGGAAGTCTGAGTCGCCACCAAAACCTTACTGCTTCAGTGTCAAATATTTTTCACTAAACACACATTTCACATTTAAGAGTCTCCTGGTCATGGTGACATGGAGTAACCTCCATTTGGACTGCACCTATTACTGTAACATGGCTAATGGTGCTGTAGTCTGAGGAATAGATGTACGGCAGGGATTAACCCTGTGTTAGACCCTGACCGCTGGCCATTAAAGGTGTCTCTGTGCTAATGAGACCATTTAAACAGCTTATTAGAGGATCTAAGGATCTAATCCCAGAATACAAAGACAACACAGTCATGTTTTTATTCTGCTTAAAATCATGAGAGCTCTCAATATTTTATGTATTAGAAGAAGAAGACTCTGCTGTTTGGATGGATGAAAAAGGAGAAACACAGAGTGGAGTTTCATGTTGAAGACAAACCCTAATTTAACCCATAGATGAAACAATGCTTCCAACAGGGACCTTCCTTTTTCCCAAAGTATGAATATGCATCACACTGAATCTTTTTTTGGTAAACATAATCAACACACACAGAGAAGCAGCAGCAGGAAGCCAAGAACAGAAAACAACAAGCTCTGACAGAGACACTAATAAAATGACCGGACTTCCATCATAAAACATTCAATAAACAGAATAGAAGCTCGTGTAATTTACTATCAGTGGACATTATTCCTTTTTTCTCCACACAAGCATTAAAAAAACTATTTAAAACTAGCAGGAGTCAAGCTGATGATTAGCTGAAGAAGATAATGATGTACAAATCCAGCTCAGGCCAGATGGAGCAGGACCATTGACTGTAAAAATAACAGACAAAGCTTCCCCATAGGCTCCTGAAGAGCTGTTTGAAGCTCGGTGGGAGGTTCCCTAACGCTCTGACAGTCGCCATGTTTGCAACGTCACAGTCCAACAAACTGCCAAATAAGGAGAAAGAGGCGGAGCGAGAGTGGAGCTGAGGTGGGCGGGAAGTCGCGGAAACGTGAAGCTCACGCTGTGATACGTCAACCGCCTGTCAGTCAAAGCGGTAACGCCCATAATTATGCGTAAATTTAAATCGGAATATAATTAAAACGAGTGAGTTATAAAAAAATTCACCCCATGTACAGTTGACACTAGAATAAAATCTATCAGTTGAGACCAGAATGGCGTTTTGTACCAGGCAGTAAACATGTTTATTTATGCTGTAAAGTTAGCGATTTTAACATGGGAGTCTATGGGAAATGACTCGCTTTTGGAGCCAAACCCCTAGAGGCTGCGGTGTGAATTACATGTTTTAGCACTTCCGCATGGGCTTCAAATCTGAGCCCTGGAGGCTGTCGCTTGGATTTCTCTGAGCCCATCATTAGATCCACAAATTATTATTTTTTTTATTGTATACATTTTTTTGTACATCAAGATGTGTGTATTTTTTTTTTTACAAGGAGCTCCTGAACGCAGCATTAGTAGTGACGCACTGCATGGGCGTGTTGTCATGGCTATGTGCAGCAGCACCTCTCAGTGTAGTAAACACTTATTTGTCTTAAAACAGGCCATGTCAACGTTGGGAGCAGGCAACAAAATGGATTTTTATTTTACCACAAAGTAATATTACCTGACAAATATCCGGTGAGTAGCTACAAAACGTAGGAAGTTGTTTTTTCTTTTTTTAAATAGAAACCAAACATGAATTAGCTAGCTAGCGTCTGACAGGCTAGTAGCTACGCACAACACCAGCATCCTTATACAGCCGGGGAGAAATCAGTTCATAAATGAGCTTAATTAATGTTGCCTTGATTCTGGGCATATGTTACAGACTAAGCTTGTATTTTCATAAACATGAAAGTTAAATAACCTGCCAACACCTTCCATTGACAGCAGTCTGATGTTACAGTGAAGGGGGCGACAGGAAACTGAAATATTAATTATAAAAACAGGTAAACTGTGATGATTTTTTTTCTGTTTTGTATAATCATGTGTGGAAGCTATTCACATAATGACACCTATAACACATTGTGAAGGAGATTTGGTTGTCTTGGCCTGAGAGGGGTTTTACATGGGACCTTACTTGACCAGAAACTGAGGTTTATCAGTGGGGTGTCATTGTTTCACTGTACCTATCAGGATTAAATAAAGGTGGCTGGCTGTTGATGTGTCTGACAAGATTGAGATATGACCCATTATGCTATATTAAGAACTGGAACATGACACCTTACCCCTTACAGCTGTCATCTTTGTGCTCAGTGATGAAGCAGAGATGCAGCTGTCGCACACTGGAGCTGCAACTGGTCACAGCTGAGACTTTGCCACACCTACTTAGGAGCAAAGTTTCACTGACCGGCTGTGTCTTTGTCTGGTCCCTTACTGGCTCCACAAATTTACAATTATTATAATTGTTGAGGCTGAAGTACTCTAAAAGGAAAAAAAGGAGATTTTGGGAAGAAATGGCAAAAATATTATGCGGAAATACTCAAGGTAAGACCAGATTAAATACAGAAAATGGTGTATGATTGTGTAAATGTATATGTTTGTCGACCCGGAGTAGTGGTTATCGTAAGAGCTCTGTCTGTATTTTTCACACATTCTTATATAGTTTGAGGTTATAACAATAGCAAAGGCCTCCATGTCACTTTTCACTGTTATCTTAGAAATTACGCATTTCTGGTTGACTGATTTTGAAATGTGGTGTCATTCATCGAAATACAAAGTAAGTGGCAATTCTAGCCACAGGCGAAAACAAGTATTATTCGCATTGCACCTGAGCTATTGTCGATCCTTTTAGACAAACTCTCCTCTCACGTCTGGCTCCAGGAGGGGTCCTTGTCTCCCCAATCTAGGTGAGATACACACCCTTTTTATTAGATGTTTTTTTAGATTGAGCTTGCTCTGGCTGATCTTCTAGAACTAGCATTGCCAGAAATGTATTATTGATGTAAAACAAGGATGGATAACCCTCCTCCATCATGTCATTGTGATTTCTACTACAAATGTCAAACAAGGCTGATGTCCTCTGATTTTAGTTGGGAGTGAGCACATTTTCTGTGTCACTCTAAGCTTGTCATATTATGATATATTATGATATAAGAATTTGTGCGTGTGTTTGGATTTAGCCTGCCTTGTACAGTAATCAAATCCCGCTCTCACATACCAGGCCAGATTCTACACACACAAACAGAAGGAACAGTGCTGATTTGATTTTTCAGTCCTAAACATGTTTGCTGTAAAACAATAGGGGTTCAAAACAAAGCCTGTGGTTACCTGCTGGCTGGAATCAGCAGCTGTATCTCAGCCCATATCTAAACACTTCCTCCTGATGACTGACATCTGATAGTGGATGTGTGTGCCGGTGTCTTTTGGATAGAGAGCCGAGTTAATGAATGCTTTCTTTGATATTTTTCTTTGGCCCAACATGCCCGTTACATTGACAGCAGCAGCTTTGTTTACCAGATGGGAGAGTGGTGTAATAAACTGCATTATAAGCTCAAGTCTTCATTCATTGGCTGTTCATGTCCTGGCATTACCAGCTGTACATTTATGTGTGTGTGTGCCAGCATGAACAGAATGCTGTTTTTGGCTGGATTCTGAAACATATTGTTGACGTCTCCTCCAGCTGTAGCCACATTAAACTGAATTGTTCAGGGATGGGAATGCATTGGGAAACATACACACACAACCTGTCTGCCTTGTATCTGTTTTGTGTGTGAGCCTGGAGGAGACTCTGGGCTGGTATTGCTACCTATCCAGCAGAGGCTGCACAAACCAGTTTGCGACTTAAAATTGCAACTGTGGCAGGTGCCCATTCATCAAAATCATCTCCAACCCCACCCCTTTTTTTTTACCCCCGAGCAGTATCCCCTCCCGAAACAAAAAAGCAACATCCAGACCCTCCCCCAAAATGTATGCCCCTCCCCCCTCCTCCTCCGTCCTCTGCTTGTCTGCTCATTGGCAAGAGAGCGAATGGTGTCCCCACAGGCTATGAAAGAGAGGGCTGTACATCCTTATGCAGAGCCTGATGCGCATGTGTTTCTACATATTGCTCTGTAAACACAGTGTGTCAGCATCACATGCGTGTTACAGATGTTACTGATGCCCACATCCCTCATTGATGGGGTATAGCATCATAGGAAGCGTATATAGAGCAAAGCCCATTGGCCTGCTTTTTTTGCGAGTGCGAGGGAACGTCAAGCTGAATGCAGTGCTCATCGGGCAGCCGCTCTCCCTGGCCGTCCTCCTCCCTCTCCGCTCCTCTCCTCCTCCTCCACAGTGGTAATCCTTGCTGACACAACGCACAAAGGACTAAATGCTGGCTGCATCCTCCAACAGCAGTTGGGCTCTTTCCTCTTCCTCCTTCAGCTCTGATCCTCTACAGCCCTCTTGCCGCTGTACATCACATCTCTGGATACCGGCCTGGCTGTCCGACTCCTCCGCCCCCCTGTATCCCCTCCTCCCTCTTGGCCAGTTCATTCAGTGAACGCATCAGGAAAGGCTTCAGTCTTGAGGAGGCGGTTTTCTACCTGGCTGGGAGCTGGTGGGACCACTGGTAGTTTTTTTTTATTTTATTTTTTTTTATCGTCTGATCCATTAATGTTGCTAGAGGTTGGAGCTGCGGTCTCCCTTTCCTGTTTTCTCCTAATTTATCCAGCTGCACATCAATGTACCAACAGGTAAACCAGCTAAACAGGACATCCTTTATTTATTAAGTGATGCAGTTTCAGTGTTGTTTGCTGAAATCAGCTTGTAATTCAGGTGATAGTTCTCTGAATGATTTAAGATAAAAATGATAATTAGATAATATTTCTTGGACAGCTCCAGTAATTTGAAAAATTCATTTTAGAAAGCACCTTCCTGTATGACTGCCTACAGATTTGCTGATTCCATATTTTTACTTTTACCTAGAAAGGTGAAATGATCATGTGCGCAGGCGACACACTTGCACCCACAGTGCATCTATGGCCATGCTGCTACAATTGTGCCACATGTCGTTTCAGTCTATAGTAAAGCTAGTCGAGGTGCCACACAAACAAACCTCTGGCTGGCTTGTTTGCGTTACAGACTGAGAAGATCCTGTTTTTAATTGTAGGTAGACCCATCATATGTTGGTAGTCATGTGTTAGGTAGTTGAGTATTTCACAGATATAATGCTTTGAGACTCGGTAAATGAAATGACCCAGGAATAACCTAGATAGGACTTTCCTATTTGTTTGTTTCAGATAAAGTCAGTACAAACTGGGAGCTTAATGCGCAAGCACCAATATATGACTCAATGTTGACTTTTTAAGTGACGTTGGATGTGAGAATTTACAAGAGACAAGACTCAGCAAAGACGAGGAATGATCAAATCTCACACCACTGTTGTGACAATGCACATTCTATTTACCTAACAGTCCTCTGCTGCAAGTTGTCTCTTTACTTCACTCAGACATGTTTCCCCTCCTGATAAGGCATCAGTCCTTTCAGGTCCTTGAGCAACATCTGTCAGATAAAAAAAAAAAAAAAAACAGCCAGAGGAAAAAAAAACTGAATGTTCCAAAGCAAAGACCAAAGTTCACAGCAAACCAAATACTAAAACTGTGCCAGAAAGGGTTCACTCCTGTGGTAGTGGGGTCACTGCTTTAGAGCACTCGTGGTTTTAGATGGTCCTGCTTGTAGACTTGGAATAAAACCGTTGCAGTGCAAACCTGGTGGTTTCATGACAATCTGGAACTGTAATAGCAGCCAACATGTTCAAAAGTGGACTGAAGATAATGGGGAGTGAGTATGACAATCCACAGTAATGTGATGCGATAATCTCAGCACAGTGTCAAACTGACTGTTTTTTTAAGGGTGTTTTGTGTCTTCTTTAAACAAACATGAGTATGAATATGGTGTTTCTGCAGACATTGAGTTTGCAAGGATGCTTTAATGAAAGTAACATTGTGAGTTTCTTCTTATTTAGTTGTATGGGTAATTACTTTGTCTGGTTAACAATAGTGTGAACAGTGAGGACTTTGTGGTTTTTTATTTGGCTTAACAACAACTTTGGAGAAATCTTTGTACATGTATTATTTACTCGGGAATCCTTATTGAGTTTCCTGGAAGTCCTCTGGCCGCCAGATGTTTCTGACAATGAACCAGTTCCAGCAGGCTTTTACCATTTGTAATATTAATGTTGCTAAACTGTTGAAGTACACTTTGCTGTCAATTAAAACAGCACAAGTAAAGTAGTCTCTTTTTTTTTTTTAATGAGAAACGCATATCAGAATATAAGCCAGTGAGACCACGTGTCACAGGACACACAGCTCCAGTAGGCCTCTGCTGCTTCACACAGAAGCACATACTGTATCTAATGGCTCTGCCAGCATTAATGCTCCTCACTCGTCCTCCCTTCTGAGGCTGCTTAGTGATTATTATCACAGGGCAGAGCTGGTTGAGTAAAGAGTTATGAATATGCTGTCCCTGCTCAGTGTCTGATGTTAGTTTGTGATGTCATTGGCCTCCTGAAGCTTATGTAAGGTTGTGGCTTAGGTAAACTTAAAGTGAGGACATCCATCCGTTCATTTTGAATTGGGAGTTGGTTTGTGGCTGGCCTTTTTTCACACACTCCTGTCATTAGCAACACTTGTAGGCCTACCTTGGGGTCTAGCTGAATGTGCTTTGTAAACCTCCATGGGAGGCTTCCCTAGGAGGGATTCTGATCAGATGCAAGAGCAGCTGCTCTGCTCTGCAAATGTCTGAGCTACTCACCCACCAATGCAACCACTTTTAGTCACTGCCTAAAGCTCATGAACATATGTAAGGACTGTAATGTAGATGAATTGTAAAATGTCTTTCAGTTCACTTCCCTTTTTATCAACAGTACATCCGCTTTCATATAACCAACATCACCATATGTACATTCCTTGAATGGGCATGTCTGCACTGTTTTCTCATGATTTTTGTTGAGTTGGAATAGTGGTATAACACAAAATGCTACAAAAAAGCTGAAACAAATTGCATAATATTCCTGAAGAATTTTTAAGTGTGTGTGTTTGTTGATGGTGAAGTGTGTATTTGTGTCGGGGCCAAAACGCTAACACTGTCTGGTTGTTTGTATGAAGGAGGTTGACGTTGGCCTCGCAGATTGGCCCTCAGCAGTGTGTATGACGGAAGCCAGCCCATCTGTTATTGCAGGCAGAGAGCTGTAATCTCGCCTGTCTTAGCCCTCTGTTGCAGATTGGCAGTGACATTTCAGCAACACAGGTGGCCTACACACAACCCCCTTATGGAGAAATGTAGCAGGAATGTTGGCAGAGTCAACCTCTGGAACAACAGAGGTTGATGTTTGGTTTCATTGTTATATGCAAACCCAGTCTGTAGGAAATTCTCTAATTGATGATTAGCTACATTACAGCACTAACAATTAGACTTGTTCGTGCTGAGAGTGTGTCCAAAAGTTTACATTGAGACATTAAGAACAATTTTTTCTGTTTTTCTGTATGTTTGTACTTTTTCACTTTGTCTCATAACAACAGTGGTGGTTGTTATGAGTTATCTTAAATGTGTATAAAATGCGGGTAAATAAAAGAAAAAATCAGCCATGTTGTGTCTGCATGTCAGTGCTTGTCTACTTGATAATGATAAGATATCAGTGTTCACACTCTGGAGCAGGCACCGAGGGGGACGTAGAGTGGGCAGTGCTGGAGGTGAAGGGTATGTGTGGGTTTTCAACGTAGGTGGTAGGTGAGGTTTTACTGTCTGTATCTGTGAAACACTTCCTTAGCCGGCAGAATATTTGAGTGTACACAGCTGGAAGCTTTTCACTCAAATTAATGTGATTCAAGATTACTGAGTAATAATTCCTTTTTTCGTTTTTTTCTTGGGTGAAGTTAGAGATTCAACGTGATTATATTATTTTTCCTGCATCACTCCACATAATGGGAGCTGCATGAAATCTCTCCACTGTGTGTGACAGCTTCTCTGTGTGTGCCTGCTGGAATATCAGATGACTCGGGTATTATTTCACTGCATAAAAGAGGCTAAGCTGTCATTTTGGACAGAAAATGGAGTTTAAGCAGGCTGCTTTCTGTCCTTTGATCCTCTACATCCCATATGTTTTCATGCCTAAGTAAGTGCCACTAATACCAAAAAAGACAGTGTAATTTTGATAAGCATGCAAGTGTAATCTCATCTGTCCGCCCTTTTATTTTTAATAAACATTGTGGGTAAACTGTGAGGGTAGATACTAAAAACTGTACTGGGTGAAAAATGACTCGAGCAAACGGATTCAAAGCACATTCACACAAACAAACATAGAATATAGTAGAACATCCTGCTACACTCAGAGGTGCAGTTCCTCTTATGTATCCGTTTGCTCACTGTGGTCATTATATTTTTGTGCATAGTGCAGCAGCATATGAAAGAATAGTTCTGATATGCCACATGTGATTAATGGATATAATTAGATGTCTACAGATGATCATGCTCTTCAGCAAAAGTTCCTGTTGGTTTCGCTGACTCAGGCTTTTCACATGCTAGAGTTACTGCTTCCTTTCCCTATTAGTGCTTGTCTGTAGCCTCCGACATTCGTTTAAAGCACTGCTACAATGTGTGTGAGGTTTTTTTTTTTTCTGCAGTTTGTCCTCACAAAGACTGTTTATGTATTCTGTAATATTTTCCATTCAAGTATTTAAAGTGAATGTGCAGATTTCTGGTGTTGAGTTCTTCAGGGTGAATGACAAAAGTTTTTTGTTAAGAAATGTAGGCTTGAGGAATGTGAGTGAGATTTCCCTTGTGATTGTGAAGCTTTTGTTTAAGTAGCTACAGTACCAGGAAGTTCAACATGCCTAGCTGACAGCATTCTTCTAATAATATAAATAGCCTTTATGTTTTCAAAATTTAAAAAAGTCTCAGTTAGTTTATCTTATAAAAATATGTTTGTTTGCTTGTTTAGTTTTAGGATGGAGGTTTAGGTCAGGGTTTGAGCCAGTGGATTGTCTTGTTAAGTACCTAAGTACTTGTTTGTGTGTGTGTGTGCATGCATGCATGCTCCCACGTGTTTGTGTCAGGTCGGGGCTTGATTAGCGCAGCAGGGCGTAGCATTCGTGTCCAGCTGCTCTCTCCAGAAGTGTGCCATGACACACAGCAAGGCCTCCAGTGAACGATCCACCAGCAAAGAGAAAAACTGCTCTGAAATTAATGAGACATATGACATGTTGCTTTATGAGTCCCTCATCAGGCACTGACTGGCTCAGAGTGAAACAGCACACAGGTTGTGTGATTTGTTTAAAATCCACAGTTTGTCTGCTGAAAGTGAATTTTAACCTAGTCTGCTGCTGGATTATTTATCAGTTCTCATTGAACCTTTACCTTCTCTCATTTCCAGTAACCCCTGATCTGTTCCCGGAAACGCCCCTGGTGCCGTCCCTGCCAGCAATATCGTCAGCTCGAGCCTGCTCTGCACCTCAGAATCCCCGGAGGCGCAGCAGCAGCGGAGGTGACAGCTTTGCTAGGCCTCGGCCGGTGCCCTCAGCCAATAGGCCAGGGCCCAAAAGAGGAGGCATGGAGGTGGGCATGCGTGTGGTGCGCGGCCTTGACTGGAAGTGGGGAAACCAGGATGACGGCGAGGGCCACGTGGGCACTGTGGTGGAGATTGGTCGGCAAGGCAGCACTACCACTCCAGACAAGACAGTGGTGGTGCAATGGGACAGTGGCACACGGACAAACTACCGGACCGGCTACCAGGGTGCCTATGATCTGCTGCTCTATGATAACGCTCAAATTGGTAAGCACTCAACACTACGTCAATACTGAAACGTATTTTATCTACTTTTCAACTCAAAAATATTTTTGTTTGTTCCATGCATATTTGTGCTTGTTTGTCATTGTCACCTTTGCAAAGCCCGTTTTAAGAAATCATGTTACACTAAGACGCCTCCTACCGTCAGCTCTATTTGAATGACACACTCTAATGCTGGACTCATTAGCATTTTGCTCCATTTAGAGCAACATTTTTCTGCCTCAGAAGCTTGCCCTTCAATTAATGGAGCGAAAAAAGAAGAGGAGAGAGCTGAAGAGCTAAGGGGGTGGGGGGTATTTTTGTCATGCTGTTTGTGCCTCTCTTCTTCCACATCTCATGATATTATAGCCCTAGTGATAAGTACCTTCAGTGAGGACAGATGTCTTAGTGAGAGATATGGTACATGAATTGTTTTATAGTGCTCTACACAGGTTATTTCACATTGAGTACAAAAAGGGTTTTCTTTGCAACAAAAGTAAAAAAGAAAGAAAAACCTCAGGCATGTTGAATTTATGACCTTACTCACGTCTCCTCAACCAATTTTCCTTCTCCTCCAGGGGTGCGTCACTCGAATATCATCTGCGACAGCTGCAAGAAACATGGCATCATGGGAATGCGATGGAAGTGCAAAGTGTGCTTTGACTACGACCTGTGCACCCAGTGTTACATGAACAACAAGCACGACCTGAGCCACGCTTTTGAACGCTATGAGACGGCCCACTCCCAGCCGTGAGTACCACACTGCTAGCTCTCTGAATGAATTCAGTTCTCATAGGGAGAAAGACATTATTGGGGTTGTTTCCACCAATTAATTATTATTAGTGATTTGTTGCAATCAGGGATGATGGTTCTTTTTAAATGTTCATATCTTCATAGCATGTATTCTTGATTATATCGTATTAAATCCTATATCCACCTAATGCAGTTACCCTCTTTTAATGTAGAGTATATATAAATTTGAAGGAGAAAGTGAAACTGCAATTAAATAATTAGTACCTCATTTTAATCAGGAGCATATTTGTCCAACCACTTCTAATCAAATACTGCCATTGTTTCAGGGTCACGTCAGAATAGGCAAATGGCACATGGTCCCGCAGTGCGTTAATGTTTACTGAGCTGACTCCAAGTGTCCTGTGTATCCAGATTTGCTAGAGTGAGTTCTCCCTTCAGAATCCACTCTTCTGCATCAGTTCACAGTAAAGCTCCAAACGGCTCCAGGCGCTGTCTGAATGTCAGCTGGATGGCCTGTTCTCATTTTAACGAGGTGATATGTATGACCCAGATTTCTTCTATAGTTTAGCCTGGTTCAGGTCCATAACAGTCCCATTTATTTTTCTTGGCTTGCAGGTCAATGAAAGCGACAAATTAATGTGTGAATCATGACTCATAACGCATTTCAATTTAATTAAATCTTTAGATTTTTCATTGAGAGTTTGTAAGCCACAGTTGGATACACACTGCATCACCAGTATATCCATTTAAACATTTGTATTTTTTACCTAAACATCTCACAAACATTTGAATTCTTGGGATCCTTATGATTTTTATTCTAAACATCCTTTACCTAAGCCTTCTTTTGAATTTGGGGTGTGTTCATATGTCTTTTTGTGTAGATGCTTATGATGATAATGAAGCTGTTTACCAGATGAGAGATTTTTGAGCTTTGAGTGGAACCTGGCCTTTGCACTTGTCATTTGTCTTTCTAACAGTTGTTTGAATCTCATTTCGACTCACTCCTCACATTCTCTTGAAAAGTATTGATTTGTCAATGTAGACCCGCTGTTGTTTGGCTCAGCTGTGTCATTAAGCTCTTTGGTAAAACAAACACCACTCTGTAACCCCGTATACAGGTGAAAACAGGTCACTGCTTCCATCTGTCCACACTGCTGATTGGCTCATAGTCACCGAACAAGTTGTTTTTTATTTTCTAAATGTATACTTTAGTGTCATTTAAATTAAGTTGGCAACTGCCTGAAGGATGAATTAAGTATATTTTCTTTGCTTATAAGTCTGTCTACAGACTATGTCTGTCTATCTGTCTGTCTGTAATCTGGGCTATTTAAAAGTTGTTTACCATCTCATACACACGTGGTACGTAACATCACAGAGACAAGGTTAAACTTAGAAAGCTTAAAATAACTCACTTTTAATCACTGCTGCCTATAGGACTCAGACTCCATTCAAAGCTTAAAACATTCACATTTTCTGCAGGAAAAATAGACCTTATAATTCTGAGAGATATTTAGAAAATTGAGTTCCATTCAAGAAGTTTGTCTGCTTCACTTCTGAATGGACTGATGTCACTGATAACACACAGCTCCTCTCTCCATTATGGCTCTCAGGGAGATGACTTTTATGGAGTCTGATACATGAATGGCATATTGATGTCTATGAGTGGCATAAAAGACTGTGACTCAGCGAAATCCAGTCATCCAGCCATGATGTGAATTAAATCTCCAAACATCACTGATGAAAGCTTTTTGTTTTCTTTAGACCAGTGTTTGTTTGGTGTTCATCTTTGACACTTCTTTCACTTTGTCATATTTTCTGTGTGCACCAATCAGTATCAGTAATTTGTTTATTTTCCTAAACCATGTCCTTTTGCACCAACGTCCAGATCAGAGGTGAAGCTAACAGTTGAATCATGATGGACCCCGACATTAAAAACTTTACAGCAGCTATGTAGCCCACTACAAAAATGGTTTTGATGTTTCCAGTTTAGTCCCCCTGTACTTCACAATGTGTGACTTTTATATATACAGTATGTCCGATGTCAAAGTTTTCAGGAAGTAAGGTATGGTCCGTGTTTGTGGTCGCTGTATCCTTGCATATTAGGTCGCCACATAATAGAGTTACACAAATGCAAATACATGCAAGATATCATATGAGGGGCTCATCACACGAATATAATATCCATTTATAACACTGGGTTTTTGCCCTTTCTCTAAATCCTTTTATCAAAGACATCTCTGCATAATGTGAGGAAAATGGAATTGTGATGGGTTGCAGCACCAGTACAGAGTGTTCATCTGGGAGAACATCACATGAAAGTCACTTCTTTTCTCGGCAGATGAATGAAATAGAGGAGCAGTCTACTGTATGTGGTGCCAAACACACAGTGCCTCTTTATTTCCAGCCCACATTGACCCACATTTCACTGAAAGCATTTCAAAAGACTAATTTATAATCTGCCAGTCATGGGACGCACTGATATTTGCCTGGAAAGTCATATTTAGCATGGTTTTATAATGTGTGTGACTTATTGCCAGCAATGAGTTATATGAAGAGACTGAAGGACAGTTGAGAGGGACTCTTTCATGTGGGCTGAACATGTGTGAGGCAGGCTGTCTATTTGTAGTTTATAGACATACTGACATGTTTTTTTGTGTCCTGAAGGGACATAGGAAACACTCCATACTACAAAGTGCTTTGGCATGCCGACACTTGAGTAGTACCATCACAAACATGGTGTGAGACCTGAGCCGGATGTACTGTACATCAGTGTTCCATTGTAATTACAACAGATTGAACTGGATTAACATGGAACCATACTCAGCTGTGCGGATTATCATGTTAACGTTTGCAAGTTCCTGGGAGACGTGTGTTAGATAACAGGTGTTAGATGCAGAGCATGTTGCTGTGTAATAGTATGTGCTATTTACAGAGCATTAAGCTGTGCATGGCTGCTAGTCTGTAGCTGTAATATGTGTCCTGCACGTTCACATGTTAAATACTACATTAAGATGTGAGCGCATGCTGGGGGCAGCATATGTGTGAACCATATGTTTACAAGGAGATGACTAGTATGCTGTTGGTTAATCGGCTCTTGAACACACAAACACACATGCAGTTCCAGGGAATCTATTGGGTCAAGCTGAAGCCCAATCAACATAAAAGTATTTTTCTATCATATTGATGTATATTGTAAACGATGACATATATGAGTTTTTATTTTGAGAAAAACAACCTTTCAAAAGCAGTGAAGCCTTCCTCATCTTTATTTTTCAAAGACTCCGATGCTCTTTTACTGACTTGTTGACAGCAACCCTCATGTGAAATGGTCCACCTGCTGTTTTTGTTAACAGCATTACATAAGTTTTTCAGGCTGGTGTTGCCCCTATCCCAGTGTCTTTGACATGGGTTACTGAGAAAATATTTACTTTGTGCACAGTACACCCTGACTTTTTTGGAAAACAATGGTGACATAAGGACTAAAGGAATAATAGTGGTGACCTTAGATATATGTGTGTTTTCACTATAAGTATTATAAATGCATCGATCGAAACCTCTGTTTCGATCAAATATCCTGGTAGGCGTTTACAGTATTCCTCTGCTTTGTGTTAGCCCATGGCTGACTGTTGATCATTCTTTTGTGTCAGTAGGTTTAGGCCTCTTGTTCTGATCCTGTCTGTGAGCAGTGGTGACATTTGGTCAAGCGGGATTAGAATTCTTGATCCCTTGAAAGAGTAGCCGCTCTGAGAAACAAACAAGTCAGACGCAGAGGTCATGATTCTCTGTCAAGAAACAGGGACATCTGTCAGTTTTTATCCTCTCTGCCTCTGAAATAAGCTTCAGTCACGTTTTAGGGATGTTTTTTTTTTCTCAAAAGGAGACAGTTTTAGTGTTAAAAACAGACAATTCTTGTTAGTGTTTCAGTCAGTCTGATTTGTGCCATCAGGAAAATGGCACAGCTTCTTACACTTGGCTACTATGAATTAATACAATGAACAATGTTACTCCAGCCAACAGCACTGGACCAAACAATTTAATTTAAATGAATATATTGAAGCTCTAAATAAGCAAATTTAAATTTAGTCATAGTACTAGACATTGTTTGCATCGGAGTGTGATGATTTGCCCTGACGTGACCTGCTTTCTGATTGCTCTGCTGTCTAGGATTAGGCTCAAAGCTCTGTGTTCAGACACACACCATTCTCAGACCTGTCCAAGCTCAGTCACACACTGAGATTTACTGTTAGTTGGCTCTAAGAGCCAAATGTAGTGCCATTTCCTGCTGCACCCTGGAACCTGAAAATGTTGACTGGTGAAGGGGATGAAGGCTAAGCAAAACCCCAGCACAAGAGAGACATGTGGGAGAAGCAGAGTCCCTGTGAGGCTCCCTGAAGACGACAGCTCTCACAAGGCTCTTTTCACCATACTGGATTTTAAATGACTTTGTGTCCATCTGAAAAGCTGCTTGGGTGAAATGGAAGCTTAGGTTTGATTGTGTGACGAAGTATGGGAATAGGCAGCTCATTTGCACCAAGATCTGATCAAATCTTTACCATAAGGTATGTCAGATTACAGGGATGTGGCTGTGTCTGACTTTGTGTTTGCTGTGATAATATGAGGTTCAAGACTTCAGTCCCCGAAGTCCTTTGATAGAAATTATTACATTTTAGGCTTATTTCTTATCCCTTTGTTCCAATATAGTTTCCGTTGACAAATCTTACTGTAGGAATAATGCTTTATATAAAATTGTACTTGAAGTATTTGCCCAAAGGTCTTGTGTTTTTTTTAAGGGAGGGGTTGTTGTATTGGGATATTTATATGTGCACTTGAAGAAGATCTTTTGTTAAGCAGTGCACAGCAGAGTGTTACACCATCATAGATGTTCCATTGAGTAGTTTGTTCAGCTGCGTCTTCATGCTCTTATCACAGAGTGAGCTTGGCACCGAGGCAGAACCTCCCGCGGATCATCCTCAAAGGAATCTTCCAGGGAGTTAAAGTGGTTCGTGGACCAGACTGGGACTGGGGCAACCAAGACGGTGAGTGTTGTGTGTGTGTGTGAGAGAGTGTGTTTGGCTGGGACTTTTCATACCACTAACCTGGCGCTGCCAACTCAGCAAGCCCCCCTGCCTTTTTCTGAGCACAAACCTCTTCAAAGTGTCTCGCCATCCACAACACATAATGACTTTGTGACCTCAAGTCTCATTAACCTACAGAATGTTGTGTTAGTATGTGTCTGTGTGCACTTATTTTGCCGGTGACTCATAAGCCTGTCCTACAGATGTTCCTGCATGTTTGTCTTTTCTAAGTCCTTGTAACAGGTTTGTTCCTTTTTCCATCCCCATGACATGTGAACTGTTTACATGCTGTGTTGAAGATATACTTTCATATATACAAACAGTCTGTACTGGCTGATGTTTGAAATAGTTTAAGTCTTAATTGAAAACAATCTTTCACATCAATGAGCTAATTTTCAGCCCCTGGGTGTTCCCTTTTAGAGTGATAGAGAATGGTGATATGTCTTTATGTTTGCTGGTCTGGTCTCTCTGTTGTAAGAATAGCAGCGCTCCATTTTCTTGTCCAGAGCGAATGAGTCAAAATGTCCTTTTGGTGTCTTTGAAACCAACGCCCTGGGGTTTGGTTAAGTCACTCGTCAGGCTTAAATGGTGTTGCGGTAAGTGCACACAGGACAGTCTGAGCATGCTCAAAATCCCCCAGCCCACCATGTTGTGTTACGGGTCACTGGTTTTGTTGGTGTGGTTATGAGGCGGTGCAGCTTGACGACTTTAACAAGGTTTTTTTTCATCATGCGACCAAACAGTTGGCCTGAAAATGTTGAAAATGTTGCTTTGTTTAAAATCAACAAAGGGATATTGGCAGCTTACGTCTTTACAGGAATCTGTGTCTCCCACACCTCTGTCACATTTGTTACATACGTTCTCTGGTTTTCATTTTTCAGCTCATCATGACACACCACAGCCCTCTCTCTAATGACAGTTCTCTCTTTAACAGGCTGATGTTTCCTCTTTCTGCCTTTGTCTCCCACAAACTCATGCATTGTTGTTATTTGCATATTTTGCGTGTGTGTGTCTGCACGTGTGTAGGTGGGGAGGGTAAGGTTGGGAAGGTAGTGGACATTCGTGGCTGGGACACAGAGTCTGGTCGCAGCGTGGCCAGTGTTACCTGGTCTAATGGCACAACCAATGTTTACCGAATGGGCCACAAGGGCAAGGTAGACCTGAAATATGTCTCGGACGGCCAAGGAGGCTTCTATTACAAAGATCACCTACCAAAACTCGGTAAGACAGCTCTATTGTAGTCTGTCAGTTATAGACACGACAGTGCTGTATTTTGATGCTGACACATGACCATACAGGAGAGCATGCAGAGCTGCAACGCCAGGAGAGCGCTGATGGGCACTCCTTCCAGCAAGGTGACAAGGTCAAATGTCTCTTGGAGGTGGACATCCTGAGACAGATGCAGGAAGGCCATGGAGGCTGGAACCCCAAAATGGCAGAGGTATAACCAACAAACAACACAATGCAAGTACTGAACAACCTAACATAACTTTCTATTGAGTTCTTATAGAAAGTAGAAAGGCAAAGTTTGTGCTATAAATATCTAATCTAAATGTTCTAGACAGTCATGGCCTCACAATCCAAACACATGTGCCCCTTGAATCTGGCTTACAGGATATTTATATGTGGCTCAGATGGATGGTGCAGCAGAATGATAGAAAACAGAGCATCCAACTTTTAAACCCCAGCTGCTGAGGGGAACATTAAGGTCACAGCCATGCAGAGTTAGACCCAGGGTAAAACTGCCTCTTTGTGTTTTCAGTACATCTGCCGGATCGGGACTGTTCACAGAATCACTGACCGAGGAGATGTCAGAGTCCAATACAGCAACAACATTCGCTGGACCTTCCATCCTGGGGCTCTCACTAAGGTATTTAGTTGGAATTTGTTTTAACGCCATTTGCTGTATCAGTAGGATTTCTTTCCAACTTTATTAACAATGTTTATGCCCCTGTTTCTTTTAGGTGAACACTTTTGCAGTTGGTGAACTAGTAAGAGTGTTGGAAGACATGGACAGTGTGAAGAGACTGCAAGCTGGCCACGGAGAATGGACAGACAGCATGGCTCCTGTATGCTCATTTAGCCTTATAATGTAAACATGGTGTTTTAGGGATTTTAACAGACTTGTTGATGAGTCTCATAAAAGGAATCGAAAGACTTTGTATCATCATCATTTTGAATTATTTGTCTTATTTGGCATAGAAAACATATCTTAAAAGAAAAAAGTGAGGAAAATCAGTTAACTCTCAGGACCTTGTTTGTAGTTTGTGCAGCTTGCTACATTATTTCATAACCAGGACTCCAGACCTTCTTGTAACTTGCAACTATGTTCCAAATACTTTTTCTGGCTGTCTTCAGGTCACTCCCTCTCTGTGTGCACGATAACTGCACCACTTGCTGATGCAAAGCCTTGATTTGGCTGACATACATCCCTCTGAATTAAGAATGACCTATTTCACCAAAATTGGGCGTACATCACATGCTAATCAAGTTCATCAAATGTGACCTGGTTGTTTATCTAAAATTACAGAGGCACAGAAATTGGTGCTGCAAAATCATTATTACTGTAGTTCCTGCTTCAGTCATTTATTTATCCCATCCACCATCCCACCGTTTGTTTATCTCGTAACCACATCAACCTGACTTAGTTTCTTTTTTTTGATAGGTGCTTGGCCAGGTTGGAAAGGTGTTGAAAGTGTATGGAGATGGTGACCTACGAGTTGCATTTGGAGGCCAGACATGGACGTTCAACCCAACGTGCCTCACGGCACAGCCCGTGGAGGTGGATGCCAACCTCATGACGGCCGAGAACCCCAACGAATCTGGAAGTAAGGCATCTGCCGGGAAGAGAAGACTCGCCTCTAATGCTACAGCGCCAGTTTTACCTCAAAAATCATTCATCTTCCCCTGCCTGCCTGCATTGCAGCTCTAGCTCTGCTCTGCATGCTTTCTCATCAATGACCTGTCTTTTTTCAGCAACCTGTGACATTCCTGAAGTGCTCTGCTCTGTAGCATGTCATGATCCTGCATGTTAACAGTGAGAATCTTTGGCAGCACAGCGCATGTTTGTCATCATGACAGTGTCTTAATCATGACAAATTCCACTCTGTGTTCACGGGAGGTTGATGTGTGTGTGTGTGTGTGTGTGTTTGTGAATGTGTGTGTTATCAGGTTCCACTGCATGGAGGGACATTTTGACTCATTCCTGATGTCATGTTCACTTCAGCTTTAACAAATTCCTCAACCAGTCTAACCAAATGTGTTTTAGTCCCTTTGTAAGGCTTATTGTTAATTTAATCTTGTCTGTTCTTTTTTCCACATCCCCTCCTTCCCCTCTGTTTGTGTCAATGTTCAGGTACTGTCATCTCGGTGCTGGAAAAGTTGCTGTCTCAGTCCACAGAACAGGACAATCCCAGCCGGCTGGTCATTGAGGCAGCACACGGCAGTGCCAACAAAG
Organism: Ambassis agassizii; assembly: GCA_036025115.1. NCBI lineage: Eukaryota > Metazoa > Chordata > Actinopteri > Ambassidae > Ambassis > Ambassis agassizii. The sequence goes on from JAVQJX010056207.1 coordinate 21,262, forward strand.
TCCGGGAGCTGGTGCAAAAGTATCCCGACAAGGTTAGTGCAGCACTTCTTTTCTTTGCTGCAGTCCATTGTCTGTTCCAAGATCTCTTTCCACCAGAGCTCCAACTGGGGGCAGGGATTTTAAGGGCCAGATAAGGCATTACTGTAGCCTGGTATTTTCCCATCTGTCTGTTGGCTCAGTGTCTCAACCGCACAGGACTGTTGTTTAGTTTACAATTTCATTGTTTGTACATGTAATAAATCCTGATCCTGTCATCTGTCAATCTGACTCAGACTTGTTTTCATACCAATCAACTATTATTAGTATTATATTATATTACTTGGTTGGATTTATGTTTAATATTTTTCAGAAGCTTAAGTAGTAATTTTTCACACAATTAAATAAGACAAAATGTATGTTGTGTTCCCGACTACAGGTCTGATTTGATGACTACACTGCTTATTGGGATTATGTGTATGACGAATGGAGCTGTGTTCACACAACAGATTATTTTCAGAGCCAGTGTATATGCAGCTCTGTTACTGATCAGTTCACAATTACCCCCGATGAACCTTCATCAGTGTCTGTGTTCCTGGCAGGTGGATATCAAGAACCAAGGAAAGACTGCACTGCAGGTAGCTGCTCACCAAGGACACATGGAGGTGGTGAAGGCTCTGCTGCAAGCTAACGGCTCCATCGAGGTCAAGGATGAGGATGGAGATACTGCGTTGCACTATACCGCCTTTGGGTGAGGACCCATTTTCCTGTACATGTATATATAGATTTTTGCATATACACAGGAGAAAAAGGCAACACGCACACAGACGTACACAGGAGGCGCTGCTTTGTGCGTGCTGAAAAATCTCATAGCTGACGGATGCATAGCTTGTTCGATTCCTTGTAATGTGATAATCTTTTCACTGAAGTGTCTGAATTAATGTCTAAGCCAGCTTTATCTTCTCAGCCACATTAACATGTGCTCAGGAAGTCACCTTTCCTCATTCTATTCATGTATCTGTTAAAACTATTTTTGATCATTCTGTTTGTAGCTTTGTGAATTGACATACTTTGAATGGGGTATTTGTTTGTATAAAGTTTGTTATCGTGGGAAATGACAGTAAAATTTAATTTATGTGTCCATTTCTGTTTTTGTGTAGTAATCAGGCAGAGATTGCTCGGCTGCTATTGAGCAAGGGGGCCAACGTCAATCTCCTTAACAACTCCATGTGTACGGCGCTCCACATTGCCGTCAACAAGGGCTTCACTGACGTCGTGCGGGTGCTGACTGAACATTCTGCTGACGTCAATCTCCAGGTAATGGGTTTTTGCCTTAGAAGTCTCAGACTGGCGAGTGGATTATGCACAAAAAGCCAATATCCTAATTTAAAATCTACATATGCAACATGACTCATGCATCGGCCATCTACTTTTTATTGTTCCACTGAGTCAGCCGATAAGGGAGCTTCTATGACTGTCAGTCATTTGCTGCACACATTGCCCTTTCAAGGCACCAATATTCAAACATTTATGGTGTTTGACTGTGACCCCGCTTCACTTCATCCCTCAACCTCATTAATGTCTCTTTGAAGGGATTTTTCAGATGGTCTAAGATGCCTGCAACCAGGCCCAGATCCTACTCACTAACTCATTTGTTTCTGCTTGAATAGTGTGGCTGCTCAGCCTGGAGTTTGTTTATGTTGCAAATGTCCATGCAGTCTGTTTGTTTGTTCAGTGTTTTTTTTTTTTTTTTTTACCCTAAGAGGCAAAAATGACCACTGGGATGCCACAATTATACAGATCAGGAGAACATCTTATAGTTATACTTTTCAATTTCACTAAGTTACAATGCTTATGCTTATCTGTATTTACAGAGCTGCCACTCACTGTGATTTGTGTCTCTCTCTGTCTATCAGGATTCATATGGAGACACACCACTCCATGACGCCATTGCTAAAGATTTCCGCAATATAATTGAGATCCTGGTTGTGGTACCCAACATTGATTTCACCCAGCAGAACCACAGAGGCTTCAACCTGCTGCACCATGCTGCCCTCAAAGGAAACAAATTGTGAGTAATGATGTTTAAAAAAAAAAAAAAAAACACATCCAAACACACAGAGCAGCTGATGGTGAAACTGTCAGTTTTGTATTATGAGTTAACATCATTCAGTGACTTAGCCTGGCATCTTCAGATGCTTAGTAATGGTCAATATGGATAATAATATGAAGAGTCACAAAGTAAGAGCTGACACCAACTAATTTAATACAACTTAACAACACTATATACCTGAAATACAACTCTGTCATGGGTGGTACGTCCTTTCCTAACACCCTGTGTCTGCTTTTATATGATGCAAGCAATGGATGTGATGGTTGTAGGCATGTGTGTGGGAATTTCTCCAGTGGGTTCAAATGAGGATTCAAAGGTCAGCTCTGTAACACTATCCATTACAGATAGAGAGCTCATCTCCCACACAGCTTCTGCTGCTGTCAGCAGTCAATATCAGGCAAAAATGCAGGCACATTTACTTCTGCATCGTGTCTCCCCTTTTTTTGTGTGTGTGTATATATATATACATATATATGCACGCTTATCCTCCAGTTTTATTCCCAAACTGCATAGTCATTTTTAAATATGCATATCTACATTTTAAGAGTGAAGCACTCACGAAAATTGTAACAAAAACGAAACTCAAAAGTGTTCCCACAAATGCCTATTGGAAAAGCCTAAAAAAAAGAGAGGCAGGAAAATCTTACTTATTCCTCCCTCTAGGTATTGTTTTCCTTCCCTGAAACAAAATGACAAACAAGAATTTGGTGAAAGATCAGCTCAGGCGTTTTTACTCTCCCCTGAGGTGTTTGAGGTCAAACATCAACACTGACACCTGTCACAAACGCTCCATTGTTTTCTGACACCTACGGTTCTTAATCGGAAGCTGAGCCAGTGATTATTCTAACTGACTATTCTCACAATGATAAAGTTACATCTGAAGCTACATGTCATGTTTGGTTCATCAGCTTCCCCAAACCTTAAAAATCTAGATGTTTTCCTAAGAGTGGATGTTTCCCTCAGTCTCTGCCTGACTACACTGAAGTTTCTGTTTCTTTGCTTCTGGGCTTTTATGACCCCATATGAACGTTCCTTCGCAAATTATAATTACATTACCATGTAATGGAAAATTGTCTCTGGCTCTTTTTAAAGAGGTGCCACAGTGGAGAGGAAGAACACCAAACATCATATATTTCCTGTCTGATGCAATAGTACTTCATACAACAGTTTAGTTTGAGACCTTTAAAGTGTATCTGATGTAGTTTGATGCATAAGGTAGTAATTGAGTTTTATTGCTTGGATCAGGCTGTTATGTGACATTTTGGTTTTGACAATGAAAATAACGGTGTGATCAACAGCCTCTACCTGCACTAGTGTTGAGTGCAGTTCACTGGATGGCCACAGATGTCACTATCAGCAAGGCCACATTTAGAACCAAAAGATTTGGTTGAGTCTGTCAGTGGGTCACGCTGAGGTGATTAGAGCTGACCAGCTTCGCAAATAGCATTCTGTTTAATTGGACCTTTAAGCAAGAAACGAATAACAAATGACGTTAAGTCAATTTTTCTACTCAGACAAAGGCTTTGAAATGCCAAATACTGACCTTTCATCTCCAAGAAGCAGACTCCTCCTAGCTCACTTCTTACAGGCTAAAATCATCCTGTAAAACAAAAAAATATCTAACAGCCTTTTACATTAGGAAGACAAGTTGGCAGACAAGAGAGAAAAAGGAACAGCAGTGGAGGCCGCAGTAGGCAGCCATTTAATAAATGTCCGATCTGTTCTGGCAAGTGTCATATGTGCAGCTCAGCATTCATTTAACCGGACATCAGCCGCTGCACCCAAAGAAGGGACATACGATTTGCAGTGCACAGGATTAACAGAGTCCACCAGTTCATTCATATATCATCAGCAGGCCTACACCACGCTGCTGCAGTCCAGTCACTGTGAGGTTCTCACATGTTATTGTACTTAAAATTAATGCACAGTTTCTTCTTTAGTTTTTAGTATATGTATGGTTACTTTCATTTATTGTCTATTTAAAAGTTAATACAGTCTGCTTGAAGGTTTTCATTTGGTAGTAAATTGATATTCTGTACCAGCATCAAAAGTGAAAACCATCACTAAGGGCTTTCCCCACAGCAGCTGTGACCCTGTGATAGCTTTTTGTGACAGAAGACAAGAATGTTTTGTTTATTAGAGTATTTATTTATTGTGAGGAAATGGAAAAAGAGGGCTAAAGGCCAAGTTCACAAACAGCCCTGGGAAAGAAAAGAAACAAGGCGTATGGCCAGATGTCTTCTGGAGTTTTTAGCCTGACAGAAGAGGCCGATGCACAGGATGTGTTTACTTGAAAAGAAAGACTACTTGGGTAGACTTCTTCTCTTGTTTTTAGCTCCGCTGTTCTCACTTTCACCAGGTTCATTTAAAGAGACATCTCTTCTTCCGAATCTTTAAATCTTCTCATCCCCTTTGATGACACAGTTAGATGCCACAGCATATGAACTAAATTTAAGAGAGTTAAACAACAAGTATATCTTCTCTCAGTCTTAATCATGAAGCAAGCAGAATGCAAAGTCCCAAAAATAACCAAATGATGACTTCAGTCTTGGGAAAGTCATTGCCTGTGTGCCCAAAATGCCCTCTGGGTGTTGTGTGTGTGTGTGTGTGTGTGTGTGTGTGTGTGTGTGTGTGTGTGTGTGTGTGTGTGTGTGTGTGTGTGTGTGTGTGTGTGTGTGTGTGTGTGTGTGTGAAGGCAGATTT
>JAVQJX010056225.1:0-16187 GCA_036025115.1 Ambassis agassizii
TATACAATGCAAAATGCAAAGTGTCAATATCTGTGAGCTTCTCATAGATTCTGACAGGAGACAGCCTCTTGATGGAATTACTGTGCTGAATAAAGAGGCTCTAATCCTTTAATTGAGCCCTTTTATTGCTCTCATTGTGCACAGACTTCATGTTGATTCATGCTTTTCGTGTGTGTTGACACATCTTTAAAATGCACCTGCAGCCAAATCTCCTAAACATCACTGAAATATGTTAGACACAGGACAGGACGTTTGGGCTTCACACTTACTTCCTCTGGTTGTCAGTGAGTGTGATGCCTTGTGAAGACACCTTGAAGTGCACGATGGTGGCAGTAGGTGGAGATGCAGTGGACAGAGTCTCAGATATCGCCTTAGCAACAGCCTGAGGACCCGTCAGGGATTCCATCTCCACCGAATTGATGTACAGAACATTGCATGCTGGGGGGGGGGGGGGAAAGAGCAGATTTTCTTGTAGGTGACACATACGGAACGCAATGATCAACAAAGTGTTCATGCAGTGATGCTGACTCCGTCTTTTAGAGGACATGCTTTCTGCAACAAAGCTGGAGAAACAACATCCATCATTCCACATAAAACATTCCGCCTGTTATGGACGCTGGGGTTAAAAGACATCTCTGAGGGACAGGGACTTAATAAATATTTGACATCTTTTGTGCGGTTAACATCATACACAGACAGACAAATATATATGATGCACATTCCAGATGTAGATTTTCAAAATAAAAGTGCACTGGGTTTTACCATGGGATTCAGCAGGGGTGCTCTGCACTGGGATAACAAGGATGTCACGGTGTCAGAATGAGTGATTATTCAGGACACACCATAATGTCATTAATGTCCTACAATCTCATTTCTACCATAAGATGAGAGGATGATGAGGACTTTGAGGATGAGTTGAGGTTTTACCTGCTCCTTGTTTCAGTCTCTCAGCCAGTGGATTTGGTGCAGCGACCTCTGGTGCTTCCTCAATGAGATCTACACAATATGAGAGAGAAGTGTCAGGGCTGAAGGTGGGAATCATGTGCAGTATTACAGTATTACAGTGGCTAGCAGTTAACATAGCAACAAATGCAAATATGGGGGATATTTCAATAGAGAATATTTAAAATGGAAATATGGTGTTGTCTGCATCCATGTTAAAGCCTGGCTGTGAGTGCCAGCTGCTGGATATCCCAAATAAAAACACTGTTAAAACCTTTCTGCTGTGTTCACATACCTGTGGCGGGGATGAGGAGTTTGCAGGGCAGGGCCAGCGGTGTGATGGCATGCTGGTACACCAAGGCAGACAGACAACCTGCCAGAAAGAGACAAAACAGACAGTCAAAAACAAGCTCTTGTTACATGCCATTGTATTTAACCCTTTGCATTTCTCATTGCCGCATAGCTCCAGGCTGCTAGTAGTGGTATACAACTATATTACAGTTATAAAGCCATAATTTTTTTTATAACTGATTATATAAAAGTGAAAACTGGAATCACTGTGTGCAACAAATTTCCAACAACAGTGTTGAGAATCAGGACAAAACAGGAACGGGCTCAGCCTTTTTGGATTTGGGCAGAGGAGGATATGTTCACACAAAAACACACAGCTTTGCAGTGTAATTAGAAGGGAAAACACGACTTAGATCACTCAGTGCTATAATTACAGTAGGATTAGACGTTTTAGGAAAGAGGTGCAGAACTTAGTTCTTCTGTCAAAGAGAGAGAGAGTCTGACTTGTCCTCCACACTCATTACTGAGCTGTCAGAGTGCTTGTGGTGGTGTATGTTTGACACAGAAAGAGAGGCTGCTGCTAACCAAAGTAAGGCTCGTTGGGGCATCCTTTCAGCTTCACTCCTTTCGGGCTGCTCTCGATCAGGAAGTGCCTCACCAGCTCGTTGGTGATGTCACCTGTAACAACAGAAAGGGAGAAGGATGAACTACACTGATTAAACCTGCAGACATCACCTCACATGTTTTGTATTAAGATATTAACTTTAATGCTGCCTCAAAACAAGGAGGAGTAAGAGCTGGTCATCCATCCGGCCTCTTACCTTTCTTACTCTGATGAACAGAGGGTGGAGGAGAGGCTACCTTCATAGCCAGGCCATAGGCCCCCCTGAATGAGTGACTGTCCCGTATGACAAAGGCTCCGGGCTCCCTCTCTCTCAGCAGGCCGATTGCTGTAACACAGTAAAGCTTTTGATCCATTCATAGAAGTATAGTGAAGTTGTGAGTTAATTCAAACAGCACCAGATGGCACAAACATCCAGTGTGATACCTAATACGTCCTGAATACCACAAAAACGGTGTGATTGCTCTCAGCTGCAGTTTAAAGCAAATGAGTACATTTGAGAATGCTAATACACCAAAACAGATGGTTACCTGCTGAACATGAAGACACAGCTTTTTTGTGAGTGATTATTTTAGCATGATGATATCAGCAGCAAAAACAATCTGTTTATTCTCCTGTTAAACTGCTGATTTGGTTGAAAAATAGGCCAAAAAACAGGCCATAATAATGTATAAAATATTAAAGGTCATGCCAGGTCAGAGTGCATAATATCATAGTGAATTAAAGAAGGTGAATACTGAAGAAATTAAGAGGAAAAACCTAGCTCCAATGCAAAAGCTCTTTTCCTGCAGTGCTACGTGTGGGGGTGGAATGTGCACGTCATTAAAGGCAGAAGGTCAGGCGTGGAAAAGAGTAGCAGGAAGTCCAAATTAAAACACCACTTTGAGATGAGTCCTGATCCCTCTGCTTAAAAAAGGGCTGTCAGTATGTGTTTCATTAGAACCACAACTTCTAACATGATAATTCACATCAGACACTCCATTGTTGAAGAAGAAGAAGACGTTTACCTCATCGTTTAGTTCGATATGACCCACTCTGTCCACATGCGACAGTTTAAAGCAAGGAAGATGGATGAGATGAGCAACACATGCAGATGTTCCTTAATTCCCCACATATGGTGCGGCTTTCGCTCTGGGAGTGCACTAAGTATAAACTGTGTGTGTGTGTGTCTGATGTCACTGCACTTTGAACATGTGCTTGTGTTTAACATGATATAATGCAATACAGGCCGTGAACGAACACAGACCACGCAGCCAATAGCCACTGACCTCACAACCGAAACACACACAAGCAGAAATGCTTTGTGTGTAGACCTACATGTATCCTCATTAATGCACATACACTATGTGTGTACAAGGAGTGATGATTTCAGAAGATCTCTGGGCTGACGTCCATGAAATTTAACACCACAATTTCAATTTTAACAAGGACCCAAATGCTTCAAAGCAATATCCGCCTGCTGTACCTTGCTCTCTGGAAATGTCCGGCTTGTACCAGAACTTGGACGTGTCTTGAACAAACTTGACATTCAGTCTGCTGTCAGGAGCTCCATCTGCAACAAAAACAAGAGAATGTAACAGGGCGTCTCTCACCACTTTAGTTAGCCTCTGTCTAAAAGACACAATTCTTTGTACCCTCATTGATAGCTTAAGAATGAGTTTGCTGTATGTTGCTTTGATGCGTTCGAAAATGTGCATCCTTACCATGCATATTGAACCTGGAGAAGTCAGACAGGGTGTGGAAGTAGCTGGGCGTGCTTCCTCCACTCAATGGGGACATCATCTTCCCATTCAGGGTGCCATAGGACAGTGCTCCATTTGGCCTGTCGCCACTCGACATGCGCCTCTTCTCTGGAAGCTGGGGCTGAAAACCAGGGGCGGGGCTGCCCTGCCTGAACCCTGCACCCATCCCCATTATTCCACCATCCTGGTAGCCTGCAGGTGAGATGGGGAAGGAGGGAGTGGGTGGCCCCTGGTAGCCTGAGGAGCTGCTCTGTCGTGACAGGTTCCCGTGTCGCTCATCTGGTGTTGTGTAACCGCTGTGCATGGGGTGACGGTCCAAACTGGGACTTCTCTGGGACATCTGTGAAACAGACGGGTGACGGCCCAGCACCGGGCTTCCTTGAGGGTACGTGACAGATGGTTGTCTGCTGAGCACGGGGCTGCCCTGAAGAGGCTGACCCAGGGATGGCTGTCTGCTGAGGACGGGGCTCTGCTGAGACCCTTGTCCCAAAGAGGCTTGTCTGCTGAGGACTGGACTGCTCTGGGCTCCCTGAGACAGACGACGAACAAGAACAGGACTGCTTCCAAGACCTGGTATGCCCACCTCAAAGCCATTAGTGGGTGATGCATACTGGCTCATGAAGGACCCATCCTGATTAGGGCGATGCTGGAGGACAGGACCCTGAGTGGAGCCAAGGACATTGGTCTGGAGCTGTGTGTGGGGACTCCCATGGCTGAGTATGTTCTGAGAGGGTTCCAAGCTGGGCGGACTGGGATCTGAGGCCACATAACTCCCCAAGACGGCATTGGGACCAAGGTAGGACAGTGTGGGGGTAATAGTCCCAAGGTAGGAGGAGACTGGAGAGCTGGAATCCAGGTAGGAGGAAGTAGGGGTATTTAGGGTTTGGTATGAAGGTGTGGGAGTTGGGTAGGTGCTCTCTGTAGCCTGTGAGCGGAACCCAGAATCAGTAGTGGGTTGGGATGGTGTGCTAACACTGCTCTCTGCCAGGGGGTGATCACTGGAGAAGGAAGATTAGTTAAAGAACAATACTACATTTTCTTACAGCACACTTCCTCACAGTTTTCTCTCTGTAGGACTCACCTCTGTGAGCTCTGGATGGGACTGCTGCTGGACAAAGGAGGGTTCAGCGTGTGGGTGGTGGGACTTGGACTTCTCTGCTGGCTCGAAATGTCTCCCGGTGGGCTAAGACTCAAAGGAGAGCTGGGTGCCTCTCCGCCTGCCACTGCCGACCTTGCCACCGACTCAACATAGCTTCTTGGTGCTGCGTATGAAAAAACAGAGAACTGTTACAGCAGCTGTCAGTTTTCAGTTTGTGTGAGATGATTCTGGGTTTCAGTGTGAATGAACGTTTGGGGCGTCAATAAGATACAATTGGAAAAATAAAGCTGAATGAGAGCGGACTAAAAATGGGAATGAAATTGCCACTTGTAGATAAGTGACCGACATGTCTGTGGGTGGAGGTGGGAATGGGGTGGAGGAGACATCATCAGTGGCATTACAGCAGCACTCTTACCTTCCTCACCCTCACTGCTCTCATCATCTGTGAAGCACCATTGGAGATAAGCCAGAGAAACAAAATATTGTAAAAGAAACTACAGCAAGGGACTTGGAAGGGGAATGGTACCAGGGGTGTGATGGTTAAGACTTTTTGTTCTCCGAAGCTAAACCGATTTTTTGGCACAATTTGTCTTACGACCTTTAGCACACTGAAAACAATAACTAACCTGAGCCTGTTTGATTGAGGAGGATTTCTGCTGGGTTGTGGGGCTTCAGACCCAGTGCTGACAGTGGAGTCTTGGCAAGTCCAGGAGGGGATCGACCTGGAGAGATAAAGGACCTGTATCACTACACAGCATCATATATCACAAACACCTTGACAGCTGCTACCTGCTGATGGTCACTGCTGATGGTCACTTTTTTTAAGACGAATAGATTTTTATTTCTTCATTTTTTTGCTTTCTTAACAGGTTGACAGCTGTCAAGACATAACATCACGCGTGCAGATGAACACATATGAGCAACATGTTCAGGAGGGTGCGTCCATGCCTCATGCTCTGATGGAGGGGTAAAACATGCACGTGACCAATCACAATGTAACGGTGACACCACTTCACTCAGTGGAATGAGGTGTGTGTCCAACAAAAAGCAGAGCTGGGTCAAAATGGACTCAGAGGAGACACTGAAAATGATGTTTGTTCTCCTCATCTGGGTTAAAGTTTGTTTTCCATTCTCTAATGTGTATAATAACAGGAGCTTTGACACAGTCTCTGCTTTGTTACCACTGGAGGGAAAGACAAGGAGTGGAATACAAGAGCCTCAGTTGGCTTATATTACTATAATTATCCTAGCTGTGAATATGTTTAATTTCTCTTTCAAACACATGAATTGACTCCTTTCCCCCCCCCCTCCAGCATTAAGACAAATGATCATATGGAGGATCAAACTTCAAGATAACAAAGCCACACTGCTAGCACGATTATCAATGGACAAAGGTGTTAAATGGCTGGGGTAAGGCTGGCGAGGGGTGGGGTGGGGGGGCAAGGTGTTGGCTGCAGTGAAACAAGACAAGACCCAAACACAACAGCAACACAGAGAGCAGCAGCTGCTGGGAGTTCACAATGATGTGTGCTGTACAGTACGTGCGTGCTTCCCTCTCATTTTCCATGGTATGCCCTGCAGAGAATTGACTTTTTTTTTTCAACTAAAAGTGCTGCTCTCGTGTGGTTCTCATGCCAAAGCGGTGCAGGACTGTAATAGTGAGGGGGTCACTCGGGTAGAGGAAGGGCAGGGGTTGGTATGGCTGACGGTGTGGGACGGTGGAACCCCAGTGGAGAGTCGTGCATCGTCCACTTACCAAAGAATCCCAATCAATTCTTTGTGTTCGACCTCTTGATGCCCCACCTTTTGATGGTGGCTGTGTGTGTGTGTCTAACGTTGTGATTCAAGGATAAATCTGGTGTCACGTGCACTAATCAACTAGCTACTCATGCACCTTTAACAAGTTTTTTAAAAGTCGATTGTAACTGCACTTTGACTAATGTGACTGTGTACTCAATGTTCCCACTTTGTGAGGATGAAGCCACAAAATGGATGTTAAAAATACAGTGTGTGTGTGTGTGTGTGTGTTTTTACGACTAACTTTTATGGGTGTGCCCAGGGGGGAGATAGGCAAGAGGACATGATGAGGTAACTGGCAGAGCTGGCAAAGAACATGTTACCTAATACATGAGACTTGTTTTTGTGTGGGGTGTGTAAGAGACACTGAGGCAGGGAGGAGTGAGGAGTGTGTGTCTGTGTCTCTTTGGAGGTGGGTTTGTCTATTGGGCCATAACAAGTGAAATACATAAAGGAAAAATATAAGTCAGTATCTGTAAACATTTACAGACAGTGTCATCTATAAAGGGTATATATAAGTTAAAACAACACAAATACATCATTGCCAACCGGACCATTACACTCACTAAGAGCCAGATATATAACATTATGTGTAGATTTAAAACAATGTGTGTTTTTGTCAGATCAATCCTCATTTTTACTTGATTTCATTTCCATTTGCATCTGGCCCCAGAATGGTTGTATACAGTGGTAAGTGTCTGTGACTATGGTCTTCAATATTAATTCCTATGAAATAATTTGGTGTTTCGAATGATGACTGTTACTTAATGTATCTTCCATTTGGACAGAAATCCCTTCATGGGTGTGTGATGCTGTCTGAGCTCCACAGTGCCCTCTGTCAGCCAGATAGGGGACTTACACAGGTTGAAGTAAGGGGTTTGCGGCGAGATGGGGAATGCAGGGGTTTGGGGAAACACCTCACCACCAACTGTGGGTGTAGGACTGACGGGGCCTCCTTCCATTTCCTCAAAGGCCTCCCGGTAGCTGTGCATATTTCTCTGGAGAGGGAAAAGGAGATAAGCAAACACAAACTCACATCATCACTGTGGGGGGAAAAAAACTACAAACACATGTTGTGAAATGTGTGTTTTCTACCTCCTTGGGCCGACCCCCTGGATTCATCGCTATGGCGTTAACGAACTCAGGTGAAACACAGCGGACAGGGGAACGGACCGGGACATCAGGAGACAGATCTCCGTCTGTGCCGTTCTGTTGCTGGCCCTCACTGGTGATGCGGCGGCGGGGGAGGGAGGTGGGCTCGTCCGGGGACATGGCACGGGCCTGGACGCCTGTGATAATAATGAGTGTTATAAGACAGTCATGGCTGGTCCTTGCTGCTCTGCCTTCCACCACCTGTCACCAGATGTTAATAGTAAGCCGCTGTGAATGCTCACTGCACTGTGTGCATTTAGCAGCCAGTCAAATTGGCAAAGCACTTGGACTCAGATTGGACATGCACACTCACTGGTTAATAGAACATTAGCTGATCATCCAAATGAAGCCCTGAATTATACAAACCTCATTAAAACTGCTGCATATTCCCAATGAAGTAAAACAAACAAGTGACTGATACACAGACTGACTGTTAGATATCTAATGCGTCAATGTGGTCGGCCCTGGCTGAACCTCAAACCAGCCTGTAAGCTGATTTCTGTTAATCTTGTTTAAACTGAGAGAGCAGAGAGAAAGCTAGCAGCATAAAACAAAAGGATTGGAGGGTTTTTGCAGCTAATACTGTATGTCCATTGACAAGAGGGGTTGAGGTAGCAAAGCCACTTTCAAAGTGGCTGCTGGGCGCTTTGGAACAAGATGAAGGTCAAAGGAAAAAGAAGGATAATACATTCTTTGGTGTTGTTTGTGCTGAGACCTTCTTGATACTTTCAGATTGTGCTGCACAGAGATGAATGATCTTTGATGGACCTGGAGCTACTCTCTTATGTTGTGTTTCTCTAGTAGACCCCAGTTTTGTCTACCAAGCAACCAGGTGGAATGACTCATAGAGAGACTAAAAAACAAACTGCATTATTAATGTGAAAGATTCTTCTAAACATGGAAAGGATCATTTAGACACACCCTAAAGAGCCTCATTGTTGTGGAAACAGGAATAAAAATATTGCTCATTCAACGCGTCTCTCAAGTGAAGGACCGCAAACCTGGCCAAATATTTGTGGAAAAAAGGCAGCTGTAAAAATGTGATAAATCGTTGAGGTGTTAAGAAGAATTTTGCTCCAGGCAAGAACTTCTTTTTTTTTTTAAATGATAGAAGGGATCGACGGTAAACATGTGCCAGTCATGCACTCTCCTGCAACGCTTGATTTATCTGTAGCCTCACATAGCTTAACCATAAAATCTGACAGCTCTGGAAAGCATGCAGTCTACACCCCCGACCCCAAAACAGAAACACACCCACCATCACACTGGGCCTGAAAACTGAGAAACACATGTACCCACTATGCACTGCTCTACAGCAGAGAGAGAGAGCTCTGTCAAACACTGTGCTGTTGCCCTAGCGACGGCTAATGGTTTCCAGCAGGGGATGGCTGGTAATCCCTGAGACTGACTTTTTTTTCATTCCTCTCCCATTTCTCAGCCATTTAAAATCCAGTTATCATGACGGTGAAGCCCGGCGTAGACTCCAAAAACATAAATTGATAGTTGATCCTGTGGGTTTCTTTTTTTTCTTCTCTTTTTTTAAGAGAGAGAAAGAAACCACAGTTTCCACATGAACACCTGTGACTGAGAGAGGTCATTCAAGGTAAGACTGAGGAGAATGGATTCCTGGCAGCACATAGATTTTAACGGTCTAACTTTAATGTGCTGTTTGTGTACACTATTTATAATATATAAAAGTCATGATGACAGCAAATGCGTGTTCATTTGAACTTCCTTCCTAACATTTATCTCTGACTTAGTGTTACATCACTGTTTGCTGTAAAGAGGCCAGACTGGTCCCTTACACACAACAATCCTGTCTGCATTGTGGTCGCCGGCTCTCAGCGGACACATACGGCTTTAGTGATGTTTCCAACTAGGGCTGTGGTCTCTCTTTTACATTTGCTGTCCTTTGTCTGGCTTTGTAAATCTTGAACATAGTGGGAGAAGGGAAAAAAGCAGCATTGAATGAGGCCAGTGTATCCTGGCCTCAGTATTGTTCCCCAAGTTTGGCAAAACGGATCTTGTGACATGCACTCTCCTGGCGGGGGGACAGAGGCTCCTTTGTGCTTCCCCCTGTCTCGTTCTTGTGAAAGTTTAACATTATCCAAGAGTTTTGAGGTTTTTTTTCAACCCCTGCGCTAAATTTGGGGTAATTCCCTAACCTTGAGGGAGAAGGTGAGTATGAAAGAAGAGGAATCAGAGGTTAGTTTGTTGTTCCTCACACACAGAGTGAAACAAAACGAGCAAGCTGCAGAAGGGGCAGTAATATTAAAATAAAAGAGAAGTAATAAAATGCAAACCAAAGCTCACTGCACTCAAAACAGACATGAACTGAGGAAACACTTGGAAAAAAAGGACCCCTCCTTTTTTTCCCTTTGTTTCTTTAGACAGGATGGGAGAACCAACCAGAGAGGGAGTGAGAGCGACGGTGCTCAGACTGAGAAGAGGTCATGCTGGGGATGACACTTTGGGCACGAGCCGAGTACTCTGGGTAAACAGAGGAATGATGAAAGAAAGAAAGAATGATGATGACAAAAAGGGAAAAAAGCAGATGGAGGATGAGGTCTGATAAGAACAAGAAGGTAACAGAAAAGTTACATGTCATCAAACAGAGGTGAGAATATCACAGATACGATAACATTGGCCTTCAGTGTTTAAGAGAGAGATGAGTCAGTCTACATTTAAAAGGCAGTAAAATGAACTGAAGTGTACTGTTGATTCTTGAAAAGCTCTCTCTGACATGTCTTATCTGAGGGCTCAGCTATCACACTGCCTCATGTTGACTTTGTTCCATTTCTTGCTGCTCTGCAGGATGTCTGAGGTGCTTATCTGGGGATAGTCAACCTGCTGGACTGGACAGAATGCTTCCTGTTGGACGCTGACTGATGAGGTGACTTTCAGGAAATGAGTGTGCAGTGAGAGATGTGCATACAGCATGTGGCTGATGGAATCAGTTTTACTACATGTTTTCTCTTCCATTAGCCCCACAATAGGAGTTGTGTTAAAGGAAAGGGGATTCTTGGGAAAAGCCAGAGTCAATGCCTTGTTTTAGAGGTTTGGAGAGTTGTACAGAAATCCAAACATTCTTGCCACAGCATGCTGCAGCTTCATTAGTATTTTGTTTCCTCAAAGGTGCCTACAGATCACTGAGAAAGATGAAAGTGAACTATAAATCTAAAATTTCCACAAACTCTGTTCCAACTGTTCTGTTTGTTTTATTTGGATGCTTGGAAGAATTTCATGGCTTCAAGCTGACAACAGAACTCAGGTCAGGTATCTTTGAAGATTTAAGCAGCTGGATAAAAAAAATAATGATATAATAAAATGGTCAGTCAGATCTTACCAGCCACTCTTTGGGCCACCAGACCTTCGACATTGAAGACTTCATCGGACTCGTTGTCTCTTGGATGGGGTAAGGCGTCGCTCAGGCTTTTCTGTGGCTCAGAAAGCGCTGCAGACTGGGCTGGTGTGGTTGGTGGGTATGTATTGATTGGCTTGAGCTGAATGTGGCTACTTCCGGTGGCTGAGACTTGTGAGGAAACACTGGTTCCAGAAGCAGGCTCTGGGGCACTGGGCTTCCCTGGTGACACCTGAGCTGGTGACGTGTGGCTGGTCATGGGGCCAGAAAAGTGGGCATGAATGGAGGCATCGGCTTGGTAGGAGGGCCTGGTTTGACTCTGAGAGAAGGACGGCTGGGTGGTCACTACAGTGTTTTCCCGCAGCGGAGCACTTTGCGATTTTGTTGGCTGCGAACGGCCTGGTTCTAGGTCCAACATGAGGAGATTAAGGGTTTCAATAGATTGCTCAATCTCTTGCTGAGAGGCGCTGTGGCGGTGGGGGAACTGTGGCAGGCTGTGGTGGCTTGGCATTGCTGCTACAGCAGGAGGTGGACTGAAAGTGAGGCCTTCAGTTACTGGCTCCTCAGGTACACCAAAGCGCTGCCAAACGTTGAGACCACGCTGGACGGCATCTCTGCTACTAGTGGTGCGGGCGGGTGCTTTTGGCATAGACTTTGGCTCTGAACCAAATGACTGAGATCGATAGAGACTGCCATTCTGTGTAGCTGTGTAATTACCAGAGGATGGGGTGGAATCACTTTGTGTCATAATGATGGATTTGTCAGATATACCGACATGTGGCTGGATCGTTTCCAGAGGCTTTTCTGGCACGCTGCGCTCCAGATATGGCAGATGGTCTTGGCCATTGATAAGGGACTCAGACTGGTAGTAGAGATCAGCCGGTGTAGCTCGACCATCTGTGGAAGAGAACGTCCCAAGACTGTCCACGCTGTTGCCTTGACTGGTGGGCAGCTCATCATCTAAAATGTCAGTTTCGCGGTCGATGCCACTGTGTCCATTAACATGGACCTGGGCTGGCACTAGGTGAAGCATCCCTCCAACTGCTGATGTCGGGGTGGACAGGTAGGCCTGTCGGTGCATGGGCCCCTCCAACCCACTCAGAAGCTGTTCCAGTTCCTTCTTCTCTTGGGGACTGATGGGTTGTTGGACAGGTGCAGTTTGTTGATGCACCGACGGTAACTCCTCATTCACAGGGATGTGCGTCTGGCTCACTGTGGAGGTTTGAGGGACTGCTGTGGCTTCATCAGTTCGGTCAGTTTTGATTGAGGCTGTTGAATTTCCAGAATCGCTGCTCACAGATAAGGCATGATCAACAGCAGGTAGAGCATGTTCAGCAGCAGTGGGCGGAAGGCCGTTTGCTGTAACTGTCCCTTCAACTGACTCCTTTTTGCGAACTTTTGCATAGAGGCTTCCGTCCAGGGGCCCTTGGGTATGGATGACTTCTAAAACAAAACAAAACAAAAAGTATGAGAAAGTCTCATTAGAATCACATTAAGACAAACAAGACAATCAATGATGCCCTTCATTTTCCACAAACCTTTTATTTTCTATTGCACAAGTATTTTTAGAGCCACACTTACTTGGCCTCTACCGACATAAGTGTGTAATCTTCTAAATATAAGCACATGGGACTCATCAAGACATTACATGTGTGAGGAACTATCCCAGAGAAGTATGGGTATCAGGAGATTGTGCGGGCAGCTGCAGTTAAATTAAACACTGGCTCAAATCCACCTATTCTACCAGCTTCAGGAAATGAGCAGGGTCCGTGGCATGTGCTGTGGAAAAAACGATGAAATCACAAGAGCCTGTCTTGCACTTTTTGAAGCCAACTGCAATAATCTTAGTCACCTGAGAAACACTGGCCTATCAGAAGATGAATCAGTTTTATTTGCGTATGATCAACCTAACGGTGAAATGGATAAACTGATGTAACAACAAAACTAAACACATGGACGCTACAGATGGATTCTGTCAAGTTGCTGGAAGGCTGCACAGTAGATGACCACAAATACACATACACTGTACAGCCACAACTTGTGAAGAGGAAGTAGGGTGCCCCAATCAGAAGAATTTAGTCATCACTGGAAAATCTGCCTCACTGAGTAAGGAAGGCCTGGAGGCTTTTTCTGGCCCACGAAACCCAAAGCAAAACAAAAGACACAGTGAGAAAACTCACATGGACACACTCAAGCTTACATGCGCGCTCCTCCCCCTGCAGCGTCTTCCAGATTTATCACTATTTTCATGTGATTTAATAAGAGTTTGTGTGGTTATACATCCATCAGGAGAGTAAAGAGAAAACAATACCTTGTCAGACAATTCCTCTTTCCCTGTCCATTTAAGTTCCCAGGGAAACTTCACAGCCCATGATGAGGTATGTCCCGATAACTGAATCTGATTCTACAGCTGGGAAGAGAAGCTGCACAAAGAAACTGTCTGTGCCTCTGTAACTTATAGATATCTCAGCTTTAGTGAATACGGGGCTCTGTAATAGAGCTGGTGGGCGTGCACAAGCTGGCTACTGCAAAGTCTCCTTGGCCAGGCCCAAGGCAACTTGCCAAGGGAATGGCGCACTGTAGTGGCTGCGCTGCGGAAACAAGTCTGGTGGCTCCTGGTCACAGAAAATCAGTGTGTTTTCTACTAATCCATTACTTTTCAGAGTTTTCTTTAGGTGCGTTGGTGAGCCACATATCTGATGGGATGAAGGCCTGTTGGAATTTTGGTAGCTGTGGATTCTCCTGTGTTGTTTTCCCCGTAGGGTGATAAGACAGGCGGCTCCAAATCAAGTCATCATTACACATTTATATAACTCATGAAAGTGCTTAAGTTTCAAGTGAATATCAAGCTGTGCATGCATTCCCCTTGACGTATGAGCGCACACACACAGTTTTAATGCACCACTCCTGCCGATAAACATAGACATAAGTCATGAAAGAAGAGCCGTCCTCACTTTCTCCATTTCAGTACCTTTATAATCACCTGCCCTGTAGCCAAATTTGACTCCCACATTTAGGATGATCAGCCCATCCTGGTTTGACATCTTCAACAACACCTCAACACGCAACAGAAAAGCAAGCCTTGTCAAAGGAAATGCCAGAAACACCTCCATGGGAGGAGGTTCCCCTACCTGTATGAGCAATGGATAGTCCCAACCTAAGCTGGGAAAAGCCCTGTGGAGGAGCCCCTGAGGTGGGACATGAAGGATTACAGCAGGAGTCGAGGGAGTTGGTTTTGGCTACTGTCCGTCCTCCTCATTCTCCTCCTCCTCTCTGTGCTTTCTGGCCAGAGAGCTTTTGCTCCTGCTGGATGATCCGTGGCTTGCCCTTGTCTATAGGCTGGCCCTGCTGTGTATGCATATGTGGGAGGTCTATCACAACAGCCTGTTTGATGGTGCATGTGAGAGGTGGGTGGGGGGAAAGGGGCCACTGAATTCCGCAGCATAGGCTTTGATAGAATGACATCAGCCCCATTAGGTCAGACACAAGTACTTAGTAGATGATGAGCTTGTTATGAGGCATGAGCGATACAAAAATAGTACTGTTTTTATTAATGATGACACTTGATCACACTTGTTCATGCTATAAACTGAATATATCCCCAGCATCCAGTCATAACAGAACCCTTTCTCTGCACACACACACCCATCTTTCAGTCCACTGGTGTCGAAAACACTCATGTAATGGAAAGACCTAGTTCGTCCAACAACAGCCGTTTAACAAGCTAAAAGCTAAGGAGAAAACTCCACCCTGCTGCAGGCAGATGGAGAAAACAGAACGAAAACACTGCTGATCAGAGCTGTGTGAGAAAGTGAAGAGCTTGTTCACTTCTTTCTAAAATTCAAGCTCACATGCAGCAAACAAAACGTACTTTCTGAGAAACTTTCAGTGTGTGTGTGTGTGTGTGTGTGTGTGTGTGTGTGTGTGTGCGGCACTTCATATCACCTAACCATCTTTACACATTAGCATGCGGGACACTCACTTCACTATTCACCACAATCCAGGACAATCACATGCGTCATTCCGACAGATAATAAAACGTGACTTCAGCCAGCTTTTCATTTCAGATGCTTATTTTAAAGATAACCAGACGCAGTGATGATGATGATGATGATGATGATGATGATGATGATGATGATGGTAATGAGTGCAAAGATTCCAGCTGTGCCACACTCACATGAAATAAAAGCCCCAGCTTAGTCAGCTGTTTTTAACAAGCTCATGTCTTCACATTGGGGGCGATGTGACTGATAGGCAGTATCCCCATTTGTACTAGAGGAAATCTAATCTGTCACCTTTTTTTTTTACACCTTTTTTTTTTTTAGTCTGCCGAACTATTTATGTTACGGCTGCTTCTGTGTGTGGTACTACGTCTGCTGCTGTTTTCATTCGGTTGAAATGGACCCACATAAGCCTCTACAAATAACCTTTTGAAGGAGTTCCTTCATTTGATAAGAAAGGCCATGTGGATGTGTGATATTCTACACTGTGTTTTTACATACTCCCTAGGAGGTAAATACTTGCTCTGTGATCCCAAACACATTAGTCACAGGAGAATGTCTGCGATCTCAACCTCATAGCCTGAACTAATTATACAACAGCAGGAGAGAGTGGACCATGTGCAACCCGTCTGGAATGACCAATTGGTTGCGTTACTGCGTTCTCTTCAAAGAAACCCTTCACACAGAAAGGTTTAGGAAAACAGCAGATAGTCTTCTCACATGCTCTACATGCAAGTCTAGACTGCCAAAGTGTTGCGGTTAGAAGGTGCTGTCAGATATTTAGAGGTTCTGTGGGCCAGATGGTGCAACTGTGTGACCCCTTCATCTCTGAACTTTGAGCTCTGACCCCTGTGGCAACAGATCACCCCCCCCACCCCCCCAAACAACGGAAATAGCATGTTTCCCTTCAAGCTTATATGTACAAACACACAAATGTGTGGTGTTTTTGTGGTGGGGGGGGGGGGGGGGGGTGCATTGCATTCTCAAACATATCTGGGAGCCATAAGCATTAATAAAAGCAATGAAGAAACACTTTGAGAACGTCCCCTCATGCAGCAGCAATGCAAACACTAATAGCCTGAAGAGAACATTTACATTTCAGAAGCCCAGGAGAATAAAGTGTCTCTGTAACATGATTGTGTAACAGTATGTAAGTATAGCCTGATGCCATTTTTGGTAA
>JAVQJX010056232.1:0-12657 GCA_036025115.1 Ambassis agassizii
CACAGAGACACACACACAGACACACACACACACACACACACACACACAGACACACACACACACACACTCACACACAGACACACACACACACACACACACACACACACACACACACACACACACAGAGAGACACACACACACACAGACACACACACACACACATACACAGAGACACACACACAGACACACACACACAGACTCACTCAGTGTGTAGAAGTGATCTGTTGTCACATATTTGAATAAAGTGTGTTTATGTGCTGTCAGAACATTAAATCCGTCAAACTAACAGATTGAAGGAGTTTGATGTGAAGCCGGACCTGAAAGCTTCTTTTAGCCGCTTAGCAGAAAGATGCTAAACTAAACTAAACAAGAGCTAAACTAACGGCGACCCGCCGGTGAAGCGGAGCCGTTTCTGTCAACGTACCGATCAGAAGCCGTCAGCAGCGGCTCCGTTAATCCGACACCGGGTTCACTTCCGTCTTCATGCTGCCTCCGCGGCTCAGCGCTACTGTCAACAACACGGCGCGCTCTGATGACGTCAGAGCGGCGACGTGGCCGGAAGCGGAGAAAAATAAAAAGTTTATTCATGAGGGAACTGTTATTACTCATAGAAAGTTCAGTTAATGACACATAAACACATAATGTCATGTTTCCGTGCGGATCAAAGTTTATTCAGAGAGGAAATCTTTTCAAACAGGAACAGACACGCGTCGAAGGGAGCAGTCTGTGCCGCCTGCAGGGGGCGCTGCAGCAGGTGGTGTGAGGCTGCTGCCACATTAACCCACAGCGGGCAGCGCTTCCTCTGATGACACTGAGCTGTCCCTGAAGGGGGCACAGGGGGGCCACACAGGGGCCCTGCTCAGAGGGCCCTCATTAAAGTCACTGTAATATTCTTACACTAATCTGCTGTTGCAAATAAAAACAGAATGAACAGACATGTTTAAGTGACAGTCACACACACACACACACACACACACACACACACACACCCCTGAGCCTTCATCATCAGCGCTCTGCTCCATATATGTAATTTCATCTGTAAGCCTCTAATAGCTGTTTATCAGTTAATGGTGCTGCGACATTAATGGTCCTGTAATCTTCTGCTGCTTTTTATTTTCATCACACTGATAGCAGAACAAAAGCAGCCCTGAGTGGATCCTAATCGTCCTGCAGATTTACATACAAATGACATTTAGACACAATTACGTCAGTTTGACACAATAATCCAACTAAGTTGTTAGTCCACACGGAAACAGGACTGATGTGAGGAAGAGTTCAGAGCACATCCAGGTTCTGAGAGTTAAGTGTTCCAATAATTCATCACATTTCTCAGAGCAGAGCAGTGTGTGACAAAGTGTAAACCTGTTTCCCTTCTCTCTCTCTGTGTGGAAACAGCTGGACAGAGTGTGTGTTTGAGCTCAGATGCAGATCCTCCTCCTCCTCCTCACTCAGAAGGATGAGGCTGCAGGTTATCTGGTGATTAGGACTCAGCCATGTCCACTCAGAGGAGCTGAGAAAGCAGCGACGAGTTCAGGAGTTTGTTGTTGTGGACTGAGCACATGTGTGGAGGGGGGGGGGGTGGGGGGCTGGGAGCAGTAAAGTAATCAGAGTAGCAACACTTCCACAGACTCTCGTTGTAAAAAATGGCGGACGAAATTTGGCCCAACTTCCGGGTTCTGGAGACACCAACAGATCCAAACACTGAATGAAAGTCTGTTATTGTTAATGACTCGTCAAGATAAACTGATGAAATAACATCATGTAAAACTTTCTTTTACATTTTTAAACATTAACTATCATTAGTAAACCTTTAGACATCGTCACTTTGTGTTTGCTTTGCATAAAATGTCGATTTTGATGTTAAAAGTTTAGTAATTGTAGAAGTCTAACTCAAAGCTTCGTGTTGCTGTTGATACAGCAGCTGCAGCAGGAAGCTCATAAAACATCTTTCAAATGATCATTATTAATGTATTTGATGTGTTAGCGGCTCTTTGATATGAGTCAGTGTTTGTATAGATTTATATTTATATTTTCAGCCGGTATGATCAGTTTTCAGCTGTAGCTGCTAGTTATCTGACTCCACCAGTAAACTGTCCAAAACCTCACATAGTGGAGACCAGATTTATGTTCTTTTAATCTTATATTAGTCCATCATCTGCTCCTCAGCCTCTTCAGGTCTCTGCTTTAATTCCCCTCAGGATCAATAATGTATGTCCTCATCGTCACTCAGGCTCGAGCATTTATTTATTTTTATTTATTTTTTTGACATATTAGTGTTACTTATCTGACAATTCAAGTCTAAACCGGACTGTCGCGGTCACACTGGGTCATCTGGTCACATTATGAGTGCAGCTGCAGAATGAATGAACTCGCTCATGTAACTCGTCCACTATGAGAGAGTTCAAAGTTTTAAATGCAGTCGTTTCAGTGTTCAGCTGCTCCATTCAAAGTCTAACTGACACAAACAGACACAGATAACAGCTGTAAATGTACCTGTGTGACTTTATTTAGATATTCATCATGAGATAACAGACTCTGCTGTCTGTCCACAGAACAATGTGACGTTTGTTTGAGTCTCACATGAACCACGTGATCACATCAAAGTGTGTCCTAACTCTGTTTGAGATAAACGTCTGTCTGCTGTGTACAGAGGAAACTCCTGCAGGGGGCGCTGATTAATGATTATCAGCTGACCTACATGCAGACGTGAGTGATTGGACGCCGTGTGGGGGGAGAGGGGGCGGGGCCTGAGTGTCAGTGGACGCTTCCTTCAGTCTGCAGGCGACATGGCTCAGCTGGTGGAGTGTGTCCCAAACTTCTCTGAGGGCCGAGACAAGCAGGTGAGACGGACGCCGCCTCGCTCACTAATGCTAATACAGATGCTAATATAGATGCTAACGTAGATGCTAACAGGCCGTCAGAAAGCTGCTGCTTTGAACAGTCAGAGTTTCAGTGTGTCTGCTGACCTTTGACCTTCAGGAGAACAATCAGTAATCAGCTGTTAATGATCAGGTCTGTGTGTGTGTGTTCAGGTCATAGATGCCATCTCAGCCGCCATTTCCAGCACGCCGGGCTGCAGCCTGCTGGACGTCGACCCCGGTGCCTCCACCAACAGGACGGTCTACACCTTCGTGGGCTCTCCGGCGGCGGTGGTGGAGGGCGCGCTGAACGCCGCCCGCCAGGCCTTCAACCTCATCGACATGAGCAAACACTCAGGTCAGTGTGAGCGCCGCCACCGAGCTCCCAGGAGCGCACAGGAAGTCACCCACATCTGCTTCCTGTTCAGGCGAGCACCCGCGCACCGGAGCGCTGGACGTGTGTCCCTTCATCCCCGTCCAGAACGTCAGCATGGACACCTGCGTCCGCTGCGCCAACCAGTTTGGAGAGAGGCTGGCGGACATGCTGCACGTGCCCGGTGAGACTTCCTCCTGCTGGGCCAATCACAGCGATGTGGGCGGGGCTCAAAGAGGTCGGTAATAAATTAAAAACCGCCTGTGTGTCCTGCAGTGTACCTGTACGGGGAGGCGGCGCGCTCCGAGGCGAGGAGGAGCCTGCCGTCTGTGCGGGCCGGCGAGTACGAAGCGTTACCTGACAAGGTGAGACGCTGACCTCAAACAGCAGCCGCCTCCGCTTCCTGTGGTGAGTGTGTGTGTTTTTCCCTCCAGCTGAAGCGTGACGAGTGGGCGCCTGACTTTGGCCCCGCCCTCTTCGTGCCGTCTTGGGGCGCCACGGTAACAGGAGCTCGTAAGTTCCTGATTGCCTACAACGTGAACCTGATCAGCACCAAGGAGCAGGCGCACCGCATCGCGCTGGACATCCGGGAGCAGGGCCGCGGGAAGGACCAGGTGCATGCTGGGAGTCAGTGTGCAGCTGTTAGCTTAGCTTCAGTGAGCTAACGTCTGTGTGTGTGTCTGCAGCCCGGCCGCCTGCGGAAGGTGCAGGGGATGGGCTGGTTCTTGGACGAGGCCAACCTCGCTCAGGTGTCCATCAACATCCTGGACTTCGAGGTGACGCCGCTGCACAGCGTGTACGAGGAGGTCTGCAGGGACGCCGAGGTCAGAGCGGCTCGCCGCTGCACATCCGACGGCATAAAAGATGGACGCACTGACGTCTCTGTGTCCCCTCAGGACCTGAACCTGCCCGTGGTCGGCTCTCAGATCGTCGGCCTGATCCCTCTGAAGGCGCTGCTGGACGCCGCCGACTTCTACATCCAGAGAGACCGCCTCTTCATTCTGGAGGAGGAGCACAAAGTCCGCCTGGTGAGCTGGCACGTCTGTAGGAGCGCCAGCCGCAGCTGGTCATGTGACTCGCTCTGACCTGTGCTCTGTTTCAGGTGATCAGTAAGCTCGGCCTGGACTCGCTCGGCCCCTTCAACCCCAAGGAGCGAATCATCGAGTGAGTTCAGCTGAACGTTGTGAAGAGGCTCCGCCCCCGCAGGGCTCACCTGTCTGTCTCATCTGTGCAGGTACATGGTGGCGTCTGCAGAGGACGGACCGCTGGCGGCCATGTCTCTGCAGCAGTTCGTCCATAGCGTGGGCGCCCGCACACCAGCTCCTGGAGGTGGATCCGTCTCTGCCGCCATCGCCGCAATGGTACAACTTCAGTCATCCTCCATCGCCGCCAAACCCCGGCGCGTTTAACTGTGTGTGTCCTGCAGGGGGCGGCGCTGGGGGCCATGGTGGGTCAGATGACCTACGGGAAGCGACAGTTTGAGAATCTGGACGGCGTGATGAGGAAGCTGATCCCACCGTTCCATCAGGCCGCCGCCGAGCTGCTGCACATGGTGGACGCCGACACCTCCGCCTTCAACAGCTACATGGTGAGGACACACACACACACACACACACACAGACACACACACACACACACACACACACAGACACACACACACACACACACACACTCCTGCATCCTGACATTTGTGGTTTTCTGCAGGCGGCGCTGAAACTGCCGAAGAACACCGCAGAGGAAGTGAAAAGGTGAAGACGTCACTCTGAGGCCAGCAGAGGGCGCCACGCCGCCATTCTGTCACATTTCAAACTTCCTGTGAACGTTTATGTTAAATTTCTGTGCTGTGATGTCAGGAGAGACGCCGCGCTGCAGGACGGGCTGCAGCGAGCCGTCGGCGTCCCGCTTGCCCTCGCTGAGAGGATCGACGCCCTCTGGCTGCCGCTGAGAGAAATGGCCGCACATGGAAACGTCGGCTGCAAGTCGGACGCTCAGGTGAGACTCACACCGTTTCTGTCGATGGACGCCTGATGGCACGCAGTAAGACGCTGCTGTGTTTCCAGGTCGCAGCTAAAGCGCTGGAGGCGGGCGCGTACGGCGCGTACTTCAACGTCATCATCAACCTCAAAGACGTCACAGACGGCGTCTTCAAAGCAGCCGTAAGTTGCCGCCTGCTCCTTTAACGACTGACGTGACGACTGAACGTGGCGTCACGAGTCTGTTTGTCTTTCAGACGGAGAGGAGAGCGAGCACGCTGCTGCAGAGGGCCAAAGATGGCGCCGCCGCCGTGCTCGCTGGCGCCGAGAGCAGACAGTGACAGGAAGCAGCGCCTCTCCTAGCATAGGTTAGCATGCTAACACAGCTACTGTTACAGGACATATCAGCAGAGCGGTGAGGCGTTCAGGAGCTTTGTCTCCCTCTGGTGGTGAAATAATCAACTGAATATTGTTACATTAGAGCAGATTTTTAATGATTAATAAAGATCAATAATTAGCTGTTCACCTGAGCCAAGTAGCATAGTTACCCTTTCACAATAAAAGCATTTTTTAATCGAGCGTTTGAAGTTTAAATGTTTTCAGAGTCAACACACACACACACACACACCTCTGTTTGTGGACGCCTGAGGTTGTTGAAGTTTCGTTTTTTCCTGAAGGCGACACTCGATATAAAAGTCACGGTGACCTTTGACCTGCAGGGTGGAAGGTGTGTTCAGGGCTTCGGGGAAAGACAAACGTTTGTGTTGTGGAGCTCGGTGCACACACACACACACACACACACACACACACACAGAGTTCTGCTGCTGTCTCTGAGTTTGTGTGGATTCAGGAGAACAAACAGCAGAAGTCAAACATTCCTGCTGTAATCCTCGTCTGTCGGAGCGCGCCTCCGGCTGCTCCTCTGACTCCTCCTCCTCACTCCAAAGTCCTCCTGCCTCAAAACAGCAGCCAGACCAGGAGCAGCGCGGCCATGGAGGAGGAGGAGGAGGCCGCCAACGCCAGGAAGTCCAACAAGACCAGCAGAGAGGTGTACTTCAGCGTCCTGCCGGATAAATACGAGCCGCTGAGCGAGGAGGAGGAGGAGGAGGAGACGGCGGAGGAGAGGAGGAGGAGGAAGGAGGAGAAGAAGAGGAAGAGGAAGAGGAGGTACAAGAGGTACAGGAAGGTGAGCCAGAGCTGAGTGTGACCTTTGACCCAAACACATACACACATAAACATATGGTGGCTGACCTCAATGTGACGATCACGTGACCTCACGGTCATGTGACAGAAACAGGAAGTAAAGCCTGTTCTTCTTCTGTGGTGGCAGAACATGGGGAAGGCGCTGCGCTTCAGCTGGCGCTGCCTGCTGGCCGGCCTGCAGATGATGGCGTCCTCGTACTCCACGCCGCTCTCCACGGCGACCGCGGTGGTGACGGAGGTTCAGCGAGCCAGTGGCAGCAAGGCATGATGGGACGGCGGCCCTGAGTGCAGACCTGATCAAGTTTTATTTTTGTTTAACGCGGACAGCGGTTCTGAATTTAATAAAGAAAACTACAAACCAGAAGCTGCTGCTGTCTGTCTCCTCTTCCTCCTCCTCCTCCTCTTCTTCCTCCTCCTCAGTGCACTGCGGGCTGTCCCCGCTCTGACCAGCAGGCGGCGCTGTGCTGCGCTCTCACAGTGAAACATGGAGGCGGAGTGAAGAAGCGTCCAGCTGACAGCAGCAGCTGCGCGCGCGCACACACACACGCGGCTCCATGTCTCCGCTGCAGCTCTCCGTCTACTGGCGCCTCTCTCTCGTCTTCTTCTTCTCCTCTTTTCTCTTCTTCCTCGACATTTTCACGGACGCGGTCACCGGTGAAACGTGTCGTCATGACAACGGCACCGGGGAGCCCGCGTCTGCACCGGGAGCGGAGAGCAACCAATCAGAGAGCAGAGAAGTTTCTGCGGCTGAAGCCGGTTGGAGGAGCCGAGATGTGAGTCCAGACGGTTTTTATGCAGAAAAGAAACTTTAACTGAGTTTGTTATGTTTGGATGTTTATGTGTGTTTTCATGTGTGAGACGAAGAATCAGCTGATCATAACAACAACAATATTTACATAAATCCTTTGAAGCGGAACTGATCTGTTATTTAAACGGAGTTAACCAACAACCAGCCTGTCAATGAGCAGCTGGCAGCCATCTTAACCTGCAGGTCACATGACTCCGTGTGTGTGTGTGTGTGTGTGTGTGTGTGTGTGTGTGTGTGTGTGTGTCAGTCAGTGTGTTCTTGGACAGGCTGGTTGTCTTACGGTCAGACTGTCTTCATGGTCGGGCTGCTGCTGGGCTCTCTGATTGGAGGAGCGATATCTGACCGGTACGACACACACACACACACACACACACACACACACACACACACACACACACACACACACACACACACACACACACACACACACACTGTCCTGAGCCGCTCTCTCTGCAGGTACGGGAAGCGCCCGGTCCTCCTGGTCTGCGTCTTCCTGCACGCCGTGTGCGGCCTGGTCCCCGCCGTCCTTCCTCAGCCCCTCCTCTTCCTCGCCGTCCGCTGCCTGACGGGCGTCTGCTGCTGCTGCATCAACATCTGCGCCTTCAGCCTGGGTACGTCCGTGATGTGATCGGCCCGCTGTGGGAGGCTCGCACAGGAAGTCAGCGCTCCTGACCTTTGACCTCCAGCTGCTGAGCTCCACGGAGGCCGTCAATTACTGCCATGTTCTTCCACACAGTCACACCTTCAGACTGTGACCTTTGTCCCACAAACTGACCCCCTCCGTGTGTGTGTTGCAGCGGTGGAGTGGACTCCGCCCACCGCTCGCCTCTGGCCGCCAGCCTTCCTGCCGTTCTGCTTCAGCCTGGGGACGATGGGCGGAGCTCCCCTGGCCTGGCTCAGCCCCACCTGGAGGCAGCTGCACCTGGCGCTGGCGCTGCCGCAGCTCGTCTGCCTGCCGCTCTACCTGTGAGTCGCTCACCCGTCTGTGGCCCCGCCCCCTCTTAGAGGCCGCCACTGAAGCGTGTCCCTCCGTGTCCACAGGTCCATCCCCGAGTCTCCTCGCTGGCTGCTGCTGAAGCGGAGGACGGACATTCTGCACCGTTACCGCGGCAACAGCCCTGCAGATAAACAGTGTCTGGACCTGGTAAACAAACATGGCCGACCTTTGACCTCAACGTGTTAATGAGTCAACAACCCTCTGTGTGTGTGTGTGTGTGTGTGTGTGTGTGTGTGTGTGTGTGTGTGTGTGTGTGTGTGTGTGCAGCTGCTGGACTCTGCCTGGTCTGACCTGCAGAAAACCACTGAAGCTCAGAAAGAAGACCCCGCCTCCAGTGACATCATCCACCTGCGACACCCCACCATCATCCTGCGGCTGTCAATCATGAGCTACCTGAGGTACCGCCCACATCCGTCCTTTCAAAATAAAGTGGTCATTAAAGCCGCTCGCTCTTCATGCAGCGTCGCCTCAGCGCTGACCTACTTCGGGATCTGCATGAACATCGACTCGTTCGGCGTCGGCGTTTACTCCGCCCAGTTCTTCTCCGGCCTATCAGAGGCTCCCTGCCTTCTCGTCCCATTGGTTCGCCTGGGCCGCCGGCCAATCAGCATGCTGGCCCTGTTCCTGAGCGGCGCCGCCTGCTTCCTGTCTCTGCTGCTGTCCCGGAGCTGCGGTGAGCGCGCGTCTCCTTCAGATCACTGTTAGCGTGTTAGCATGTTAGCATGAGCTGTGCGTGTGGTGCAGGTCAGCCCGTGCTGGTGATGAGCCTGGCTCTGCTGGGGAAACTCTGCATCCTGGCGGCCATCTTTATCTCCACGCTGTACAGCATCGAGCTCTTCCCCACCGTGGTCAGGTAGGAAACGCCGCCGCCGCCCTCACAGCCGCTCGCCGGCGTCTTTACAGCGCAGTGATGTCACTCTGATTCAGGCAGCGCTGCGTGTCGCTCGTCAACCTCTGCTTCCGGCTCGGCTGTCTGGTCAACACCCTCGTCCCCCCCAGTCCTGACGGAGCCATCTCATTGGCCGCTATGGTCACGTACAGCAGCGGGCCAATCATAGGCTGCGGTCTGTGCCTGCTGCTCCCGGAGACCAGCGGCGTCCCGCTTCCTGACTCGGTGGAGGACTGCGACAGGCAGCCATGGCCCCGCCCACCCTGCCTGGACGCCCCCACAGCGTGGACGGTGTGGAGGACGCGGTGAGGTCATCAGTGTGTGAAACAGCCAGTCACACTCTCATGTCCATTTACAGTGTGTGTGTGTGTGTGTGTGTTTTCAGGAAGCTGGTGAGCAGTAAGACGGAGCCCCCCCCCCCACAGAGGGACGACACACACAGCGGACTGATGGACACAGTCTGAGGACGAGCTCTGCTTTCTGACGTGTTGTTGTCAGTGATAATAAACAAACTGCTCTGTCCTCATCTATCAGTGAAGTGACTGCAGCCCCCTCTGCAGGACACACAGGGAACTGCAACAACAGCATGAATATTAGAACTGTACAAACAGCTAAAAATAGTTTTATTTATTTACGGATTCTTACACCCAAAGACACCACATCATAAAAAAGTGCACATATAAAATGAGTCCCAGCAGCAGTAACAGTAACAGAACCTTCAACACTTTCATTGTTTCATTAAAGTTTAAAGTACAGAATCAGTTCCTATAAAACCTGAAGACGTTACAGTGACCTCCACACATCCACACCCAGTGAGTAACAGCTGGAGCATCATGAGCGCTGCACGGTTTCCTTCATGTCTGTAAAAGCAGCAGTGCACTTGCAGTTCCCGTGTCAGACCAGCAGGGGTCAGTATGTGACAAAGTTTGCAGGAAAGATCCCGACCTGCCCGTCGTCCCGCTGCCCCTCCCACCAGTCGTACTGAGACTCGGTCTTGGTGAGGACGGTGATGCGGTCGCCGGCGCTGAAGCTGAGGTCGCCGGGCTCTTGTCCTGTGAACGCGTGGGTCGCCGTGACGACCAGCTGCCCAGTGGCACCAGCTGCTGATGCAGATCCACCACCTGCAGGGGGCGACAGCGATGCATTAAATGATGCTTTACTGTAACACAACAACACAAAGTGACACGCTGTCGTACCGTAAGTCTGAGAGCTGCTGGAGCCAAACTGACCTGAAAGAGAAAGAAAACAAAAACTCCTCAGCAACAAGCAGGAGGCCATGATGGAGTCACATGACCAACACTCAGGCTGACCTGCAGCTGATCACTGTGAGCAGCAGGGGGCGCCACAGCCTCAAGGCTGATGGGCACCTCCAGAACAGCACCAGTCCTCACATTCAGATTAATCATTAACACACACACACACACAGGCTGCTTCGCCAAGGTCATGAGTTAATAACAGACTGAGTACACACACAAACGGCTTCTGTGTCTCTGTGAGGACCTTCCAGCCTGTTCAAACAGAGACGAGAAGAAAACAAGGACAGAGGACAAGGAGGAGTCACTCACTGGAGGTTTCAGACTTGCAGACAGAGATGCTCGGGTACAGAGCGTCCTTCTTTCCTCTTCCTGCACACACACACACACACACACACACGTTATAACAGAATACAGAAACAACACAAACAGCTGTGTGAGGCTCACCGGCGTAGGCGGCGGGCGCCCGGGAGCTGCTCAATGCCCTCTGCTGGGGTGGAGCACGAGGTCTGGATGGAGCAAACTGGAGACACACACACAGTGAACACACACACAGTGAACACACACACAGTGAACACACAATGAGGTGATGCTGCCTTCAGACCTTCCCGCGCAGGTTCTTGCTGGTCCAGTCGGAGGTGTACGCCTCAGCGTACTCCTCCAGGATGTGGTACAGGTCGTAGCACTCAGAGGGCGGGTCTACGTCGCCGTTCAAAATGGCGGACGCACGAATGTCCTGGGCGTAGAACCTGCAGGAGAAACACCCGATCAGAGCGAAGCAGCGAGCGCGGCAGCCGGGTGGAGGCGGTGCGTGTCGTACTTGCGGTTGGTGTCTTTGCGTTCGATCAGGTAGGAACCTTCCAGAGAGATCCCGGCAAACAAACCTCTGGAGCGGCAGTAGGTGAAGACGGCGGCGGTGCTGCGCAGCGCCACGTCAGCCTCCACGTTCCTGTCACACCAAAACACACGTCACAGTGTGAAAAAGAATAAAATGTTGTGATGCTGCAGATGATGTCAGCGGGCAGGCCACGCCCACGCGCAGAAACCTGCTCATCAGCTGAAACCACACTGACCTCATTGTTCTAAAATGAAGCTGGCAAACCCACAAACACAAACAGTCATCAAACGCCTCGCAGGCTGCAGCACACCTGTAATTTACAGCAACAGTAAACGCAGCACGAACCCACCTGCCCATAGGCCCCACGGCGACCGTGCAGTTCCCGCCCAGCGTCAGGTTCCCCCCCTTCGTGAAGGCCTCGATGGCCCGCCGTTGGTTCAGAATGATCACCAGGTCCGACACCTGCGGGCAGCCATCTTTTCTTTAAAAGGTGTGCGCGGTGCATTCAAGGACAGTCTGACACAAAGAGCTGAACGATGAGTCACTATTTTAATCTGATGAAGTAAAAGTAGAAGAATCACCTCCACCCCGATCTCAAAGCCTCCGCCCAGGCCTGCGATGCCGATGGCTGAAGGTGCAGACCAACCTGAACACACACACACACACACACACACAGAGTTACAGTGTGTGTGATTCATGGGCAAAGAATCCGGACCGGCCGGTTCTTACGTCCGTCGGCGAGCCTGGCGATGACGACGCCGCTGCCTCCTCTGGCTGTGATCATGAAGCCGGCTTTGATGACGGAGATGATGGCCAGACCCTCAGCCTTGGCGATCACATGAGCTACGACACACAGACACACACAGCTCACAGACACACACCAACACACACCGACACACACAGAGCTGTGGACGGCCATGTTTACCTGGGATGAGTTTGTCCGGCCCGTTCCTGCTGGAGATTTCGGTGAAGTCTCTGAGGATCTTGGCGGCTTTCTTGGCCTCGGACTTCAGGTTGGATGGGAGGGGGTTACTCACTGCCAACACACAGATGTCTGATCAATCACTGATCAATGAGGTGTGTCAAACAGAGTATTTCCTGATTGATCAGGTTACTTTGTTCCATCAGTCTGAGGCTGCTTTCGGTCCTGCGGCTTCGGGCAGCAGAGCCGACGGCTTCCTGCTGCTGCAGCACATTCCTGACACATGACACACACACACACACACACACACACACATACAGAGACACACACACACACAGACACACAGAGACACACACACACACACACACACACACACACACACACACACACACACACAGAGACACACAGAGACACACACACAGACACACACACACACACACACACACTCACACACACACAGACACACACACAGAGACACACTGACACACACACACACACAGACACACACACAGAGACACACTGACACACACACACACAGACAGA
>JAVQJX010056288.1:0-10758 GCA_036025115.1 Ambassis agassizii
AGTATAATACTTATAAAGATCAAACAACAGAAAAATGTAAGATTTCTTCGATTATTATTTATTTTATTTTTTTTAAATGTAACAACCTAGAACATCATAATCATTTGTCCATGGGTTGGAAACATGAACACTGAACTATTCTAGAGTTGTGTGTCGTGATTTTAAGCCACATTTAATATCTTATGAATCTGTAATGCTTAGGCTAATAAATTTTAAGACTAAGAATTACCCTTTACATTATGTTATTAATGTAATCTGGTCCAGATGTTGCAAAAGAATCCCTTGATAGTATGAGCCAAGAAAAGAAATCAATAGTCCAGACCATTACACTGCTGCAGTATCTCATCCATTAGAGCGGAGGTGGACACCATCGACAGCCGTATATAAGACATTTATTGGAGGAGAAACAACCTGCAACTTAAACTGACACCTCAATCCTAATCGTAACTGACAGGTATTAATCTTTACATTTCCCTGCTATGACATCCCGCTGTGAGACCTAATCCACAAACACATGCCCCAATGTCTTAATGACAAAGGTAACAGCAGTCAAAACTGTACTGTATCTACGTATGCTGTTTCACACATGGACGTCACTGAAGATTAGCTTCCAGTGTGCAGAGCCGTGAATAATAGCATCATAAATAATACAGCGTGCAGAGCTCCACTAGCAGGAAGAAACGAGGGACGCTTCTGTCACAACCACCAGAGCTACGTTCAGAGAATCAACTGCTCCAATAAAAACAGTCATTTCCAGTAGGATTAAGTCAGACTTCAACTTAATAACCATGAAGTCCCATCCTTGCTGTTATCCTGCCCGCACAGTTACACACACGTGGCTTATGTAACATCGTGTCACATGGTCCATTCTGTACATGGTGCCATAGACAGCAGCATTCTCAGCAGCCATTTTGACATGAAGTGAATATGTAAACACAATGTATGTTTATAGAGCTAAAGTTAGGAGTAGTTATAAGTACATATATTAAAATGGCCACTGAAGAAGAAGGGATATTGTCTGCACTATCCCCTCATGGCTCATGGCAAAATCAGTTGTCTCATTCGGCATGGATTGTTTCACCGATTGAAAGCCACCCCCACTTAGCTGGTCTTGAGTCTGGTGTGTGTGTGTCCCTGACAGTCAGACCTACACATGATCCATGACCCACATTACGCTCCTCTGTTCAATCTTCAAACTAAATCACCATCTAGCTCTGTGAACTCGTAACACACCATTCCACCCATCACACATCCCTCATTGCCATGAGCCAGCCTTAAGAATAGCTGAACCGCGCAAAGGCACAAAATGCCCTAACAATGGAGAGCAACAATGGTGTCTCGCGACAGACGAAATATGACCCAGACTGGTCTTTGAGAGTGAGCCAGCGACCTCTCCATTACCTTGCAACAAGACCCCTGAGATTTGCTTATCTAACTTGAGGATGATCAGAAGCAAAGGGAGCCTGGGAAAAGATGCTAATCAGAAGTGAAGTCAGTTTACATGTATGTTATCTAATATACATATTTATGTTTCGTGTCCTGCAGTCTGGACGTTAAATATCTTCTCACATTTAAGGGTTTTAGCTGAGGCTCTTAGCTAGCAGCAGCTGTGACTTCAACTGCATAACAGCCTTCAGTTTATTATAGTAGGATTACACTGCTTTAGATTATTAATATTTATATAAGAACAATGACTGCCAAGAAGCAATTCAGTCCTGATTTTGTCTAAATGTTATTAACATAACAGTACAGTACACTATACAGTAACTCCAGAGATACAAAAAAAAGTCCACATTATCTATGTGATCATGTGTCTCCTCTTCGACCTTCCTCTTGATCTCTTGCCTGGCTGCCCTATTCCCAATATAACCACTAAACTACCCTCCTCTGTCCATCTTCGTCAAAAGGAGTGACTACAGAGAACCTCAACATCTTCATCTCCAGCTCATATAACGACAATACTGTATGTATTACATATTATGTATTAGTCCACCATGCCTATTTGTACAGGTGTGAAGGAGGTATTCAGTTCAGGGTCATAGTCAGGATTCCAAAACGATTTAGGTCATGGTACCAACTCTATTTACTTATAGTCACTAAGATTTTTAATATAGTCTAAAAATATTGGAATATAATTACATGGGTCAACAACCTTCATTTTGAACCTCTGCCTGAAAAACTCCCCAAATTCAGTCACAGCTCTAAAACTGCGTGACAAAAATGAACGACCATAGGCTGTGTAGATAAAAGCCACCAGAGAGAGTTATATAATACAATGTGTCTCCTTGTTCCCATTACCAGACCAGAGTGAGAAAAACTGACATTTTTATTTCCACCTAATCAAACCTGTAAACAAGAGAGTAAATACCAGCCTTTGAAAAATGAGTCAGTAAACTTTGATGTTACTGAACCTGCTCTCAGCTGCAATTGTCAAATGTGGTGCAACTGAAGCAGAAGAACAGATCATACAGTTTCATCAAAAGTCAACTCTTCAAAAGTCACTGTAAGGACAGCACTATAATTTAGCAAAGTGGACTCTTATCACATCACCTTTGTACTTTTACACTGAATAAAACAGCCGCCACAGTGCCACACATCTGTGTGCCTTCAGATACAATCAACGGTGTCTGTGTCACTTTGGCTCTGTGACTATCACCACTGCTGGCTTGAGAGCCGCATTATTTCATTTCTGACCTCAGGGCGACACAACCTGTGTTCAGACTTTAACTGGCTGCATGAAAGGACCTTTTGTTTGCAGCAGAAAACACTTATGATTACCATTATCAGTCTGTATGATGGCTTCAAATAGTTTGTTTTGTCTTTCCAACAGCCCTAAAAAACAAAAATAAATCGTTTACTACAAAACAGGGAAACAGCAAATCCAGCACGTGTGAGGAACTGCAAGCAAATGTTTGCTATCTTCACGGCTAAACAATTATCAAAACATTTGTAAATACCAACTGTAGCTATTGTTTTAGGTCTTCTCTGCACCTTTAATATTTGTGAATGAGGGATTAGTGAGGTGTGAAGACATAATGAGAGAAGAAAAAGATTTTTAATGAGCTGCCAGCTTAATGGTGTGGTCTGTGGTTGGCATGTTTTCTGTTGCTTTTGAAGCTGCTTAAAAATCCAGCTCTTCTGTGACGCTTGTTTAACAATCGACACCAACTTTCATACCCTATTTAACATGTTCAACTACAAGCCCCCCTCAACCCTGAAGACAAAGCAGAGGGGCTGCTGCAGATGGTATTTCAATACATGAAGAGACTCCAACCCTCAGAGCCATTTCATAACAGTAACACTGTAGCCACTGAAGCAGTGCGATGTCTGGGAATTGCACCCACAAATTTGGTATTTAATGTGCCTCTGCTCAGCCAACCAAGTCGGACGAGGCAGTCTGAGGTCTCGTCTGGACCGGAGACAGATTAAAATGGTTTCTGTGTGGGCAGACGGGCTGCTGGCAGCGCTGTGATGCGCTCAGATGTCCTCCCCACACAGATAGAGATAAAACTCAAGCCAGAACTCACCACATTCAGTTCCTGAGGAGCTTGAGAGTTCGCCCTCCACTGCTGTCTCCTCTGCTCCCTCCTCTCCTTCTTCCTCATCCTCTTCTTCATCTTCCTCCTCTTCCTCCTGCTCCTTATCTTCATCCTCCAATTCCAGCTCAGTCTTGGCCTGGCTTTCCTCCCTACCCTGCACCTCCTGCTGTGTCTCTACTACATGCACGCCCTCTGTCTGGGAGCTGGGTCCAGGCCCTGCCCCCAGCTCGCCTCCCTGGCTCAGGGAGTAGTTGTGCTCCTCGCTGCAGTGCTCCAGAGCCAGCCCTGCTGCTACTGACGCCGACGCCACCACTTCCTCTTCCTCCTGTGCCACCTGATACACCTCCACCATGCGCTGCCTTGACATCCCCTCATCCTGTCCTCCTTCTCTTCCTGCAACACATAACTCCTTCTCTGTTGTCGTGGCAATGGACATACGCCCCTCCTCTTTCCCCTGGACTTCCTGGGTGACAAGAGGGCCTGTTTGTCTGTTGATCCTCTTTCTCTCCTCCTCCTCTTCCTCCTCCTGCTCCTCCCAGCTCCTCCCCCAGCGGCCCATGAGGACAGCCTCCTCGGAGCAGGCCAGCAGCTCCCCACCGACCCCAAGGCCTAGCTTGGTGTAGCGAGCCATTTCGTCCAATGCGGACACGTCCCAACGCTCTGGGTGCAGGTCCTCACCAAAGCCTCCATCGTCCACCAGGTCGCTTAGCAACTCAAAGGGGCGTTTCCTTGGCGATGCTGGGGAGCCCAGCATAAGGAGCACACTCTGGAATTGGGTCAGAGACATGACAGAGGCAACTGAGAATGTGTTTTTGTTACAAATAATTGACTCTATGAGGTTATCTTTCCATTTTGTTTCATCTCACCTGGTCGTACTCAGTCCTGCCCCCCTGTGGCGACATAGCCAGAGGGTAGGGGCTCAAAAGACCCCTGTGTCCCCCATAGGCCTCGCCAAACGCAGGCTCCATCCCATTCATACCCGGCTGAAAGAAAAGAAAACACACAGACACGGAGTGAGACACAAACATGTAGACCAGGAGGAGTATGATTCAGAGGTGATGGAAGAGAGCAGAATATACAGAGGTGTTCCTACTTTACCTGAGGCATGCCCGAGGCAGGAGGGTGTCAGGTCGTGGTCACGTCAGTCAGTTCAGCTGTGAAACACACAATCTAGTTCAAATCTGAGTCTTAAGATTTAACAAATATGAGATGGGAAGAGGAAAAGAGGGGTCCGTTACAACAGATGGAAGGAAGAAGTCTAAAAGGTTCCTCACCTTAGGTTAAGAGTTGAGAGGGGTCAAGGGGTCAAGTGCTTTTTTACATGTCTCAGCCCTGCAGCTCTCAATCTCTCAGCCTGGACAGGAGAAAGGGGATTACAGTTAAACATGGGCAAAGGCCACAAAAGATATTATACAGTAACAAAATAGAAGCATACAGCAAGAAAACTGTGAAAAATAAATACAATGCCAAAGCAGAGCACATTGTAAGTCATTATTATATGACACATTCTGCCGTATGTAGAACAATTTATTCATTGCTGCAGTATTTTGTTGGTTTGAGCAACACATTAAGGACAGATGTAAGCAAAGATGATAAAATACAGTGTCATTTTAATAACAAAGCTGAATATTTGCCTGTATAAAAAAGAACTGTCTTTGTTTACTGTGATATGTTTTTTTCCATTTAATTCTGTATTTGAAGCTCTTTGTTGTCTGTTAAGCAACATCAGCCATTGTTGGTAACATTCACTGGCTAGTTTTTCTATTAATACATCCATTTATTCCAACATGAAAAACAAGCTGCTGCTGCCAAAAATGTAGGACATATCATTTCCTGAGTACGTCCTGCCAGCAATGAACATTTATAATAGCTAATTCAAAGCTTTCTAAAGCTGCTGCAGAGTATGAAGCATTTGTAGATTCAAATGTGGATAATTACAAAGTAGCATGTATGGTGTTATTATCAAAAGATGCACTAAAAGTAACTTTGATATTCTTTTCCGCAAAAAAAAGACACAATAAGCAGTAAAAACATTAGCTAGCTAACATAAGCTAATGTGCTAAAGTTAAATACTTCTCTGACATAAGACAATAACAAAACTCATTTTTTGGTTAAAAGTAATTAATCTAGTCCTGTTTAGTAAAGCTGTCTTCTCACAGAGTAAAGCCAGGACATAAGCTAAAATGTCCATGTTAATTTTGTCTCTCACCTAGCTAGGCTAACTGGAAAACATATGGAGGAAGCTAGTTTAGCTGAGCTGTCATGATGAATTTAGCTGTGTTAGCTTGTATCATAACAGACTTAGTCACGAACAAAAAGAGAAGCCTTCAACAAGCTTATTTTGACTTTCGTAGAAATTGTTTTAAAGATAAAACCGGTGCAGCCATCTCTGTGATACTCTGACACTTACAACGGGGTGACAAAAACATTGCACAGAGGCTCAGCATTGTTAACAAAAACATGAACACTTTATATACACTGCCAAATTTTTAGTGGATTAATACACACACAGTGAGGCAGAGAAAAACCTAGTAAGTGTGTACGAGTGTGACTCACTGGCGTGTTTAATTGTTTTTGAGCGACAAAGGAGTGCATCGAAGAACACACACACACACACACACACACACACACACACACACACACACAAAATGCCTTTGTTGACAATAAGATAATCTAAACATGTCCTCTAAATCAGCTTCTCTAGCTCCGCCCAATACGGTTAAACTGCACCAATGACTTTGTTTTTGCTTGCCGAGCAGCACTGCATCAGTTAATGTTTGTGTAACCAAAATTCCAATTCTGCTTTAGAGGAGAAAAGAGGAGGCCACACTGCAAGTACTGATCCGAGCAGGGCTGCTTTCAGATGGCAACATGATGAAACACCCAGCAACGCTAACTCCCCACACACACATACACACACACACACACACACACACACACTGCGGGAACAATGCAGACCTACTGTTCAATACCTGTTGGAAACCCAGAAGAAAGTGGCCAACACAGTGCCTGCTCAGTGATTTGAGAACAATGCTATAATATGTTCTCGGTGGATTGACCTCAGGCACACAAGAATGAGGAAATGAGGATTGGCTGGGTGGTTATGACACTGCCTTGGCACGCCACATGGAAAACTGGTATTTGGCAC
Organism: Ambassis agassizii; assembly: GCA_036025115.1. NCBI lineage: Eukaryota > Metazoa > Chordata > Actinopteri > Ambassidae > Ambassis > Ambassis agassizii. The sequence continues at coordinate 6,688 of JAVQJX010056288.1, forward strand.
ACAAGGCAACCCAGCTACCAACATACTGTGTACACAAAAACTTATCAGACTCACACAGAGTTTTCAAGTAGATAACCAACTGGTGGAATAATGGAATAATCCCAGCAGGCTGCGAATGTGCAGATACTGTATTGTTGTTTATGGGGTTAAGAAGATGTACAGTTTTGTCAGCCGCTTGCCTGTACCAACAATACAACATGTTCAATATTTATTTTCCTCCTTGGAATAAAAAATAAGAACAAAAATAAAAAAAATGCTGACAAATCAGAGTGACTTTTAGCTCTGATTATCTGTCCTTATACTTAGACTCATAACATATAACACACACTCATATTCGGTGATAGTATACTTACCATTTCCTCCATGTGAGCACAGCACACTTCAGTGTATTTGCTGCACTTACAAAGTAAATTTACACGATGAGACTGATGCACTAAAAGGATTCCTGTTTGTATTTGTTCATACTACAGCTAATATAGATGCCAGGCGTGCCTTTGTGCTGTAACAACCCTGCAATCCTTTTGTGTGTGTGTGTTGGTTCAACACAAGGGCTCCGTTGGTCCAAAGGTCTCCTTCCTCATAAACACATTCTGACAGTAAGAGTTCAATGTGAGGCAAAAGGGAAACAAAATGTAAGCACTTTGGTCAATAACCACCAACAACCATCGGCTTTACCTTCACACAACGATCCATTTAGTCCTCTGCAAACAAGACTGTGCAAGCAAACTGGAAGCCAACACAACTGTTACGCAACGCACAACGCCAAAAACTCACAAAGCAAACATGTATGCTAACATTCACAGTTGTGGTAAGATTATGGTTTGTGTAGTGCAGTTCAAGCATGACAAAAGTTACTTTTCCTTACATACACATGGCCACAGAAGACTTCCAAATACACAATGACTACACTCATTTGCAGTGTTGTGTATACTTGCAAGTGACTCTGCTATTATTAATGCACTGGAGCAATTATCCTGAACAGTGTGTGGGCAGAGAAAATGCAAAATAAAAATGGACACTTGGAACAGCCTGTTATGTAACACAGGCACAGTATTGCTCTACTAAAAGACTGATTAAAAAAATTAAGAGTTCCAAGAATTCCAATGTGCTTATTTTATCCAAACATTCAATATACTGTCAAATGGAGCAAAACTTCAAAATGGCCAAAGAAAGCCCTAAATAAACCAACAATATAATCAAACAAATGTAAACGTGTCTTATAATAACTACTCATAGAAATCTTTGAGATGATTTTGACAACTTTCTTCATTAAAACTTGTTTTACATTGTAACTTTCAAAATAAAAGCACTTGCTAATCCACAATTCAGTGCATGAGGCAAATTCAGAGCATGGACAGTCTGACCAGACAATGAACCTTTAGCAGCTGGAGGCCTCTTCAAAACAAACACACACACAAAAAAAAAACTCCAGCATGATACAGACCAGCGCAGTGATGGATGGCTGAAGCTTACGCACGAAGAGACGAGGACCGACAGAAAAGTACATCAAGCAGGAGTCCGCGCAGAAGCTGAGGTGGCAGAGAGTATGGCCGAAAAGCACGAGGGGGAGGCGGGAGTACAGGGAGGAGAGACGGTTTAGCTGTCAGTCTGTCTGGGAAGCCAATTTGCCAAATTAAAGGTCCAAAATTTGGGCGGCGGACAAAGCTGTGCCTCGCCTGGGAACACCCCCTTTCTCGTCTAATTAACTTCAAATATTTGTATGCAAAGGCAAATATATGAACAAATAACCTAAACGACCTGGATGCGCCCCCGCCTCTCCGTGTCCTTGGAGCTCCGTTTCCCGTAACGATGGAGAGCCAAAGTGGCCCCGTTTGCCGCCCCTCTATTCCATCCCTGTCCTTTCAGTGCGCATTCATAATATCCCCGAAAACACCTTACATTCAGGGAACAAACCGATCGATGCATCCGAAGTAAAGCGGCTCTGTGTCCGCACAGCTGGATACAACAACAGCAGCACACACAGAGCACGAAGGGAAGGTGCCATGGTGGCAGCCAGCAGTGTGTCCCGCATGGCACGGCGAGCCGAAGAGCTGCACCTCTCTATTCTATCTCACACTGCACATGCACGGTTTACGCTTTTTTCTTTTTTACTTTTTCAACATAAAAATGGTAAATTCATACCAAAAGCAGCCACCACGCTTCGCGGCGTATCCAGCCGAGACAACAGGGATCCTTTCAGCGCACAGACAACAATAAAAATGGGGCGCAGCTGGCACTGCCACCGGATGTCCAATATTAATTGTTAATACGGCCGATTTCAGAGCATGTGGATCGGCTTCAGCGCTCAACAGCTCCAGCTGTGTCTGTCCACACTGGCTCGGACTTTTGTTAAACATTAAAGTTAAAGCGATGTATAAAATCACAGGACAACTTTGGCTGCGGTTTGTCCACCTGCAGGTGCTGCTGCTGCTGGTTATTACAGGCCAGAGCATGCAGTGTGTTTACTACAGTAACACTGTAAAGTTTGAGTCTTTAAAGAAAAACAAAATAACTGTTATCCGTCTGCGTAAAAATAGGGATAATACAGACAAATCATGCATTAAGCTGTTATCGTGGCACCCGTTGTAAACAGCCTGTACAGATATCAGCGGACACTTTTTTCGGGATACTCATTACAATGAATATTGGAATATACTGGAAATAAAAATATTCCAAATCCAGCATTGTGCCATGCTGCTATATGTAAATCCATGAGAAAGTGGCCATTTTTTATCACAGAAGACCGTTAAAAGCCTTTCTGTGCTTGAAATATTTATCAGTTACCTCTCAGTGGTTAAAGTTTAACTAAACGCTTATTTATTTACCCAAAGGCACACAGCTGTGAGACGGGCTTTACCTTTAACGCATGTCCTCGGATGTCCCCTCCGAGTTAAGGCTCCTCCGGACCGGGGGAAAATGTCGGCCTCGGCCTCTCCGGATGATATTATGCCGCACCATCCACAGAGGGGGAGCAGAGGATCACATGGACAGACGCGGCGGCCACTCACACCAGAAATCCCGTTCAACCTACAGCCGCATGGAGGAAGTTACTTTACAGCAGTACAGAGCTGGTATATGGCGCATAAACGGGACAGAAAAGATGGTTGTTAGACTGTTAAACACCCCCTTCTCCACCACCACCACCTCCTCCTCCTCCTCCTCTTCCTCGTGCCTCTCTCCCTCCCCTCCATTGGTGTAGAAGCCTACCGTTTTGGAGAGGAGATGGTGGAGGAATAAAGCCGATTCTTTCATTTCATAAAAGTTTTAGGGACACGTGCAGTTTATCCTCACTGTCTACTACTCAGTGTCTCCCCGACACGACAGCGGGACACTTTCTATGACGGCACTGCGCGTTAAAGACACTTTTTGGGACAGAGATTGAGACATAAACATAAAGAGGCAGATGGAGGGCGTGGATCCGCGCGGCTGGATGCGTTCTGACTGCTCTTTGCTGTCACTGTGAACCAGCGTTGCTGTTATTGTTGGTTACGCACTGGGTAGCTATAACATAAAGGTAGAAAGAGGAGCTGTGAGTGACTGACCTGCTCAAAATGAAAAGTGTGTCAGCTGTAACAACACTTGCTGTTCTCATCGGCAGACTGGGGAGGGGGGGGCTTGAGTTTACGAATAATCCCGCAGATTGAGTGTCAATGTGGACAAATTAGGATGTGAGGTTTATGACTGCGTTTTTCAAAATAAAAGTCGCTTTGAGGAGTAAAACGTAAAAAGGTTTACCTCTCATTTGGTTGCTGCAATATTATTGTTTATAAGATCTGCTTTTGGTATTTTGCTTCAAAATACAAATCGAATACAAAATCACGACTGTGGCCTACAATTCACTCTGTGTTGCAGCTGTTTAAGGCTGTATGTAGGCTATATGCTGTTTTTACATTCTGAATGCCATCTTTTATCACCTCAACGGATGGTTAAATATCACTAGGCTATGTAAGTTAATAACCCCCACATTTATGTCAAAACAAATGAGCCTCCATGCCTGATGAAAAGTTACACTCCTACTGAACCTCTAAGGAACTTACAATAGGCTGTCTTTGGATTCTAAGCTGTTAGACT
>JAVQJX010056294.1:0-18942 GCA_036025115.1 Ambassis agassizii
AACCAAACATTGCTTTTTGGTGGACTGTAACCTGACCTTTATGCTCTGTAAGACGTAATTTTGGTTTTTATTAGTGTTCTCTTTTATACCCCCCCCCCCCCCCCCCCCACCCTAGTGTTTTACTGCCAGTACTACAGGCCAAAGCCAAAAGAGGCCCTCCTCGTCAAGCCAAGTATGCTATCCACTGCATCAATGCCATGTTCACCAACAGAGACACACACTTTGCCCAGATCTTTGAGGTCAGTCTATCCCTACTTAAATCACAGTGGTTTGATTTTAAAAATGCTTAAAATATAGAAGATAATGCAAAAAAATGTTGTTCTACTACTCTGCAGCCTCTGCATAAAGGCCTGGATCCTGCTAACCTGGAGCAGCTCATCACTCCTTTGACCACCCTGGGACACCTGGCACAGCTGGCCCCTGAACAGTTTGCTGCACCTCTCAAGTCTCTCGTCGCCAACTTCATTGTGAAGGATCTGCTCATGAACGACAGGGTACACAGATCAATTTATGTTTGCTACTTTCCAGTTGTCCTAAAAAAAAAGTAGGCTTACAGAAATATTTGTTGTTTGTAGATGCCTGGAAAGAAGACAACTAAACTCTGGGTTCCTGATGATGAAGTGTCCCCAGAGACTCAGGCTAAGGTCAGAAATGACCACTCATTTTGTTTTCAAACATGGTCTGCTTCTCAGTGTACTGCTGTGTTTTGTTTTGGTTTTTTTTCCTGTTTTGTTTTTTAAACTCTGGTGAATAATTTCAGACTGAATTGTCTCTGTCATAGCAGTTTAATGTTATTTGGTAACATGAAGCTCCAGAGGAGTGGAGCAGTGTAACTCATTGTCCTTGCAACCCTTCATTTTCCTTTTAGATCCAGGGCATAAAGCTGATGGTCAGGTGGTTACTGGGAGTGAAGAACAACCAGAGCAAATCGGGCAACTCCACCCTCAGGATGCTGACTGCTATTCTGCACAGTGATGGAGACCTAACAGAGCAGGGCAGGATGGGGTAAATAAAAAGCTTTTAATTTTTAGACAAACCTGAGGTCCTGTGCGCGCTTAAGGACAGCTTTGTCTTCAGATTAGAATCATATTTCAGTGAAACGGTGAATTTTAATGGCCATTATGGAACCTTGGGGGAATGATGGGCTTTAATTGTAAACACATTTGTGGATTAATATGGAGGTCCTTATTTCCTCTTGTCTTGTCTGCCTCCCTGTCCTCACCCTCAGGAAACCAGACATGTCAAGGCTGCGGCTGGCAGCGGCGTGCGCCCTGCTGAAGCTGGCACAGGAGCCGTGTTATCACGAAATCATCACACTGGAGCAATATCAGCTTTGTGCTCTCGTCATCAATGTAAGAACCTCCAGAGCGTACTATGTTTTGGCTCATGGAAAAAGCAACCTATCTCTCCTGTGCACTGATGTTTCTTCCACTCATCATTTTTTCTCTGCTCTTTAGGACGAGTGCTACCAGGTGCGGCAGTGCTTCTCCCAGAAGCTTCACAGAGGCCTGTGCCGCCTTCGCCTGCCACTGGAATACATGGGAATATTTGCTTTGTGTGCTAAGGACCCTGTTAAAGAGAGGAGGGCTCACGCTCGCCAATGCCTGGTGAAAAATGTTAACTTGCGTCGAGAGTACCTCAAACAGCACGCTGCCATCAGCGGTAAGGAAATCTGACAAAGATTTTAAAAGGCAGCAGCATGAAAGAAGACATCTAATACTTAATTTAAGGGATCGGATATGCAAAGAGAGCAATTATCTCACTGATGCTATTAGCTGCTAATATAATAACATCTACCTTCTTTGCCCACAGACAAGCTGTTCTGTCTGCTGCCGGAGTATGTGGTTCCCTACACGATCCACCTGCTGGCTCATGACCCAGACTATGTCAAAGTGCAGGACATTGAGCAGCTGAAAGAAATTAAAGAGTAAGTATGCTGTTGATGAAATATTAAAGTAAAAAGATACACTTCTACTTCAAATGTCGAGTGTATATATGGTTGTATCAAGGGAATTTTAGGATCTGTGTCCATGTCCTGTGTGCTAATGTCTTCCCCTTCTCGTCAGGGCTCTGTGGTTTGTTCTTGAGATTATCATGGCCAAGAATGAGAACAATAGCCATGCATTCATCAGAAAAATGGTGGAAAATATCAAACAGACAAAAGATGCCCAGTCCCCCAATGATCCCAAAACTAACGAGGTAAGCTTTAAAATGCAGGTTTGTACAGTACGTGCATTTATTTTTCTCACTGCTGATTTGTGTCTGTATTGTTTCACAGAAACTCTACACAGTGTGTGACGTAGCCATGCACATCATCATGTCAAAGAGCACCACCTACAGCCTGGAGTCTCCAAAAGACCCCGTGCTACCCTCAACCTTCTTCACCAAACCAGACAAGGTCAGGCTCTGCTCTGCACTGCAAACATTTCCAAAATCTGTTTCTTTTTTTTAGTGTGTGTTCAAAGTTTTTGTTTCTGTTTTAACTTGGTGTCTTCTCTGGCTTCTCTGTTGTAGAATTTCAGCAACACAAAAAATTATCTCCCACCAGAGATGAAGGCGTTCTTCACTCCAGGAAAGGTAAAAGGAGACAATGCTGCCTGCTTCTTCATCATCCCTACACATCCACCCTAACTCCTAACTTGTCATCTCTCTTGTCCTTCCTCAAGCCGAAGTCGGCTAACATTTTGGGCGCAGTGAACAAGCCGCTATCCTCAGCGGGCAAACAGCTACAGAGTAAAGCTTCTCGCATGGAGACCACCAGTAACGATGACCCTTCCTCCAACCCGGGCTCCCCACAGCGCAGCAAGACCAGGTACAAAGAATGAATATTCCAAAACCCTGATGTCAACAAAGGCTGCCGAAGTGTTGAGATAAATTTTTCATCCCGTCACTTGTTGGTGGAGTTTCAGTTGAACAATGATTACTCTTTTTCAGGCATGACAGCACAGAGATGGATCACAGTGAAAATGAGGACTTCAGTCGAAAGAGAGGAGACAGTGTTGACAAGGTATTAAAACACCCTCTATGCTGAAAACATCTGACATTACACTGTGGCTGATAACGAGTAGATGAGGATGTGTTGCTGTGATCCAGTTGAGTGCAGCCGGTCATAAATCCTTGTGTTTCTGTGTTTTGATTCTACTGTGCAAACACAAGCTGGATCCAAATCAAGTACAAGTTGTGTAAACTGTCATTAATAACAGCTGACAGACTCACAGCATTCATACATGTATTTAGTTCTGTCTTTAGAGTCAATATGGCTTCCATTTAACCTGTCTCCCCTTGTACAACCACTTTTGAAAAGTAGCACTCTGTACATGTTTACTTAACATTTTCTGTGTTTATAGGGCTCGGTATCCCAGTTATTCAGTCTTTTAAAAAAGTAAAATGTCTGTTCCCCCTCTAGGATATGGAAAAGCCCCGTGGTCGCAAACGGGGTGTGACATCCAGTGACGACCAAGAGAGCAAGCCAAAGCGTGGACGTAAGAAGGCAGCTGCCAACACCACTACAGCAGCTGACTCCGAGGACCAGTGGGACGAAGACAATCGGCCGGAGGACGAGCAGAACAGCCCGCCGAAAAAAGGCCGCAGGGGCCGGCCGCCAAAATCTGCGACTTCCGGTCAGGACACGCCTTCCAAGGGGAGGAGGGGTCGAAAGAAGGCAGCTCCTCCACCAGAGGATGATGAGGATGAAGAGGAGGAGGAGGAGAGAGGAGAAGAGGAGGCGGAGGACGATGACGATGATGACGACAGAAGCAGTGAAAATATGGAGGTGAAACCCAAAGGAGGAAGGCAAGCCAGGACACCACGGCGATCACAAGGGTGAGAGTCAGAAACGGTTCTCCGTTTGCATCCAGAGACTCTGGACCAGGTTCAAACGGGATTCATGTTTGAAAACGTTTCTGTCTTTGTCCAACAGCTCTGACTCAGCGGAGTCCACACCGCAGAAGAGGAGAGGACGTCCACCCAAATCAGCTCAGCCAGCTGCCAAGAAACCAGCGTAAGATGAACGCTGGCTTTATGTTTAGCATTAAAGATCCTCTCAGGCAGACATTTCATTGTTACAGCTAGCTCTAGGATGAATGAGAGCATCCACAGACAGCTGCCTGTAAAAAAATAACTCACTATGTTTCACTGCAGTAGGTAGGAGGCCCACAGTTTCAGAGGATCGTTTACGAATGTTAAAATTAGCCTGAACTGTCTTGTTTCTTATCCTGGTTGTGTTAATTGATAATGAGTCCCTGGGTCATATTATTCCCCTTCAGTCTCTCATATTCAGTATAGGTGTAGGCTGCTACTGTACTGTAATATTACTGGCCTGTGTGGTGAGTGCTGGTGATGCTGTATTTGGCTTCTGGTGGGAGATATATTTGAGACACACAAGAAAACTGTGTTGAACCACCACGCTGTAGCTTTGTGCCTCTGTGGGCGGAGGTGCTGTGTAGTCATACTGTTTCTGCATAGATTCCCCTCTACATGTGGAGCCATTCTAATTCACTCTGTATCCTCCTCTGTGGTGTCCAGGCGCGGTGGGCGATCGAAGGCAGCCGCTGCTAAAGATGACTCTGAGGATGAAGATGAAGAGGAGGAGGAGGAGCAGGAAGATGAGCCAACACCGAAGGTGACGATTCATTAGTCATTTCTGATGAATTAATGTGAAGCTTTTTTTCTTTTTTTTTTAATACTTTCCTTTTGTCACCAGGGTCGCAAAAAGGCAGCTGGACGGAGAAGATGAGCTAAAAGTCAGAGGAGGATAAAAGAAGACGGCACGTCTCCTCTGAAATCACAGAGGAATGACGCACAAAAAGAAAATATGGACATTGAACTTTTTAAACTTTTCATATGCCGAAGCTCCTACTGTTACACAAATTTACACACTTGCATATTCCACATGCACACTACATCCGCATCTTCAGCTGTGGGTTGTTGCTTTGTGTTGCATTGTGATGATGTTCGCCACATTAACTAGAAAGAATTTTAACAGAAAAACAAACAAAAAAAAAAAAGCATCACTTCTTGTAAATAGTCTCTTATGTCTGTTTCATGTTCTGTTGTTGTGTTTGACGCTGACTGGGGGGATGCTGTAAAGCCTTTTACCCGCTGATATTATTAAAGTGCTCCCATAAAGCAATATTGCTCATCCTGTGTCCTACTTTTAAAAACTGAAAGAGATTAACCATCACCTTTTTCTGTGACATTAACTGTGTAATTTTACGTTTTGTTTACAGCTCTGTATATTAATACCCTTTTCTTTTTTTACCATGAATTAAAAAAAAAAAAAATTAAAAAATGTCAGAAACCTGTCCAAACGTAGAGGTGCTCTTCTGGAAATGATTGTAGTGTGCATCTCATTTTTAGGTTTGTACGCACTGGTAGAAGGACGTCATGAACAGCTGTGGTTGTAATGTTTGTCACTGCTGATTAACTTGGCTTCACATCCACCCAGTCAGACCTTCTGTTGTATCAATATAATTCTCTATAAAACCTGACATGCTTGATTTCTCTTTGTTTCAATTCAAAGTCTATGATGGCTTCAACGGCATCATAAGTGGTGCCCTGATTGTGTTTCAGGAGGTGAAAGGTTGCAGTATTATTTCAAAGACGTATCGCTCAATATTATTAATGAATGTCTTCATGTTTTATGTGTCCTCAGGCTGAAAACAAACCTGTAACAATTTTGAAGCCTTGTAGAGCATCCGAACGAATTCATCCTTCTCTAAGAAAGGTAACATAACACAGCATATATGTGTGGTGGGGCTGAAAAGCATTCATTTTCTCATCAGGCAAAAATGTAACATTATTTGGCTTTTTATATGAAAGAGCAGATTTCTTTATCCCCGGTTTATCAGGGAGTTAAACCACACGGTGCATCATTTTCCTCCTGTGTCGCATATGCGAGGAGCTCACCACTTGAGTTTTGAACTTTCCAGTTGCTGCTCAGTGTGACACACCATGTTCAGCTCCCGGTTATGATCCGTGACAGACGGCAGTCACATGTAGCTCCACTGGCAGGTGAGCCTGTTTCTGCATCTATTAGGGCGCCTGTGTTTCAAGACCAATATAGTGACAGACAAAAGTCTTTGTTTTTATCACTTTTATCTGAAGTTAATGAAACTAATCACAATTTAACAACTTATTATTGTCAGATGTTTTTTTTTTTGACTGATAAAATATTGTGCACTTTTTTATTTCAATGGCTTAAACTCATCCTTTGATTTATTGTCTAGTTTTCATTTCTTTAATTATGCAGACTGGATTTATAGCTACTGTATGTCAACATTCAGTCAAGAAAATGTTATTTTTGAATCTGTTTCCTGCAGAAATTTCTGTTGGCCAACAGTGAGGGGCCTGAGTTTCCAAGCAACGAGCTGAAAGCAGCAGGGTACACTGACTGCTGTTTGCATATCTTCTCCTTCTCCCCCTTCCCCTTCCTCTCATCCTCGTGGCTGAACTTAATCCAGTGAGAAATGTAGATGAGTTTTTGGTGCTCTTGACATGTGACATTTAAACAGAGTTATACGATTATCCACCAGCTGAGGCCATGTTGTGATAATGGCGCTGTTTTGCACCTGGGTCACTGTCCTCCTCTCTCCATGTGAATTGTTTATGAAATGCTGGTAAAAATCCAAACTTAAAACAAATGAATAAATCTGAATTTATTCACATTCACCCCCCCCCCCCCCCTCCCCCCCTCTCTGACACTAATGTGTCCCTGCTATGCAAAGGATTGATCATTTGGGGCTCTTCACATCATGTTGCGTCTGGAGAACCTTCGTGCGTCAGGTGCTTTGGGTAATGATTGATAGGTTTGAAGAGGCGGCGTGTGGTGGGTTCACAGCTGGCTGCACTCCTGTCTTCTGTTTAGTCCCTGAAAGCCTCAAAGTATGGTGAAGTGAAGATAGTTTTATAAACTGGACATCCAAGGCCAGTATCAGACACCATGACAGGTTTGCTCGTCCTCGTGACTTTTCTCTCCATCACCTCTGTGAACGCAAAACCCAACGCTGGTTTGAAGACGTGGGGTCGTTTTAATAAACTGCCCTATCCAGGAGACAAGGCTTTCCTCTACGACACCTTCCCCAGGGACTTCATATGGGCTGTGGGCACGGCTGCGTACCAGGTGGAGGGCGCGTTTGAGAAGGATGGCAAGGGGCTCTCCATTTGGGACACTTTTACGCGCGGTGGGAACCGAATGGCGACCGGGGACGTGGGCAGCGACAGCTATCATAACATCCACGCCGACATCAGAGCCATCAAACAACTCGGGGTCAGCCACTACAGGTTTTCCCTGTCTTGGTCCAGGATATTCCCCAACGGGACGCGCGGTAGTTACAACGAAATCGGCACCAACTACTACAGGACGCTCATCAAGAAGCTGAAGGAGAACCGCGTGCAGCCGGTGGTCACGCTGTACCATTGGGACCTGCCTGACCACCTCCAGCAGAGCCTGGGGGGCTGGAGTAACCCGGAGCTGGTGGGAATTTTCAAGGACTACGCTGACTTTTGCTTCCATACTTTCGGGGATGATGTGAAGTACTGGATCACCATTGATAACCCGTTTGTGGTGGCGCGGCACGGTTATGGCACCGGAGTGGTGGCTCCCGGGATAAAGAATGACCCTGATCTGCCGTTCCGAGTCGGACACAACCTGCTAAAGGTGAGAAACTGCATTTAGCAAAACATATATTTAATTCATTTTTTCAGTCACCCCCCCCCCTTTTTCTTAAATTGAGATCGCTGCTTTGTATTTTGTAGACAAGTCATTGTAAGTGTGACATTTAATTCATAAAAAAGGCCTTAATCTTGGGTAATAATTTGATTTAAAAAAAGAGAGAAATAAACTACATCCTACTCTCTCTCTCCCTCTCTCCCTTTCCTCTGGCTGTTCATCTCCTCCAGGCTCATGCAGCTGCCTGGCATCTCTACGACCAGCGCCACCGCCACCGCCAGCAGGGCAAGCTGTCCATGGCGTTGGCCTCTCACTGGATCAAGCCCAGCCGCACCCGTCTGGAAAGCCTGCGAGCGTGCCAGTGCTCCCTGGACCATGTCCTCGGCTGGTTTGCCAGGCCTCTGTTCACAGATGGAGACTACCCTCCCTGCATGAAGGCCAAACTGGGCTCACGCCTGCCCTCCTTCACTCAGGAGGAGAGGGAGTACGTGAGGGGAACAGCAGACTTCTTCGCTCTCTCTCACGGTGCTACTCTGAGCTTCCAGCTCATCAACGACAGTCTGAAGTTTGGACAGCAGGAGGATCTGGACCTCAGGATGCTGCTCTACTGGGTCAACGCAGAATACGACAAACCGCCGATCTTTGTGTTGCAGAGTGGCTGGTATAGGCTTCTTAATGTAACTGCTGAGACTGCTCAGATGTTTGGCCGTGCTGAACATGTTCTGCTCTGTTAAACAGGTACGTCCTCGGAAACACCAAGACGGAAGACCCAAAACACATGTACTACCTGAAGAGGTTCATCGCAGAGGCTCTAAAATGTGAGTCCATCCGGATGAAGAACGCATCTTGATGTCTTCACAGAAAACTAAACAGGAACCTTCTGTCTGTGTTTTAATGCAGCCATCGTCATAGATAGAGTGAATGTGATCGGATACACAGCCTGGTCCCTGATAGATGGCTTTGAGTGGCACAGGGAATATGGGATACGACGAGGTCTTTACTACGTCGACTTCAACACTCCTGACATGAAGAGGGAGCCAAAGACCTCAGCCACCTTCTACAGGTGTGTGCTCTGATTCCTCACAGGCCTCAGCTCAGCCTGCCCTGAATTCAATTCCTTCTTCTGACATCGTTTCTACAGAAACGTCATCCAGAAGAACGGTTTCCCAGAAGTGCCAGAGATCAGACCAGCGCAGGGGGTCTTCCCGTGTGATTTCGCTTGGGGCGTATCTGCCAACTCTATACAGGTGCGTGAGGATGTGTACTGTGTGCCACACGTGTGGTCTGATAATGAATGAAACCAGAACACTTCCCAGAAATACAAAGAACTCAAGAAAATATTAACTTTACCGTATTAACTTTGGTCAGTGAAGACCTGGCTGCTATTAAGTGAAGTGTGAAGCTTTGTTAACTCTGCAAAAAATGTTTCTTATGAATATAACATTAACTTTGTGTGTGGCTGAATACATATAAAGTATCAAGTCCTCTCATTATTTATCAAAAACGTAGTTTTTCATAGGGAAACTGTGATTTCTTAATAATAAACCGCATAAACTCTCAGTGTCAGCCTGTTTAGCACAACAAGCTCAGGGCCATCTGTTGTTATCAATTTGTCCCATTTGGCCTGTATTTGCAGTCAGTGTGTAGTCTGAGTGGCTTAGCAAACACATGCTTTACACCGGCGTGTTTCTTGTCCTCATGTCCTCACAGGTAGAGACCACGCCCAGCCAGTTTGCAGACCCTAATGTTTACCTCTGGAACATCTCCAATAACGGAGAGCTGATGAGGCTGGAGGGTCTCAGTGCTCCACCTTTACGCCAAACGCCGCACTGTGCTGATTACGCCACCATCCGACAACAGGCCGGTCCAGCAGACTTGTTTGTGTCAGGAGTGTTGCAAGAAAACAGACAAACTGAAACCTCCTTTTTCTGTCCAGGTGGATGAAATCACAGAGGTAGGCGTTACCCACTTCCACTTCTCCCTTAACTGGTCAGCTCTGGTGCCCACAGGTGACGTAGCTCATCCTAACACCACCCTGCTCAGCTCCTACCGCTGCTTCGCCCGCCAGCTGCTGCAGGCGAACGTCACCCCCGTGGTCACCCTGTGGCACCACACGCGCCTGCGCAGCAGCCTGCCGGCCCCGCTGGACGCGGCCAACAAGTGGCTGAACAGGTGACGTCACGAAAGATTGCACAAGCAACGAGTTAATACAAACAAGAGTTTTATGACAGTTTATCAGAGCTGACGGGCTGATGTGATGTAAAAGGTAAACATGCAGCAGCTTTCCCAGGAACAGTGTGTGCTTGTTTACATCAGTATTTGAAGTGTCTTTGTTGACGGAACAGTTTGATATGTTGGCATATTTGTTTCTATATTTGTCCTTTTTTTTTTTTTTTCTGTCAGTGAGACTCCTGAGGCCTTTGCGCAATATGCCAGACTTTGTTACAGAGAACTGGGGGCCCATGTGAAAATGTGGATCACACTAAATGAGCCCAATGATGAGATGGTGAGCTATCAGGAGGGCCATCAGATGCTGCGAGCACACGCTCTGGCCTGGCGTGCATATGACCGCGAGTTCAGAGACACACAAGGAGGGAAGGTTCGGAAGTATTGTTTTTATAAAGACACATATACATTATTTCGTTTACATCTTCTGAAATGATCAGCTGCTTCCTCAGGTGTCTCTGGCTCTGCACATGGACTGGGTGGAGCCGGCGTTCTCCTTCAGTCGAGAAGACGTGGAGCCGGCCAATAGGGTTCTGGACTTCTGCATCGGCTGGTTTGCAGAGCCGATTTTTGGCAGCGGGGACTATCCTCAGGGAATGAGGAGCTGGCTGCGTCAGCTCAACTCACTTGAGTATACTTCATTTATAATTCAGTAGTACGGACCCTTTGCCACCGATAATAGAAGCATATCTGTTTACAATGAAGACATATATTAACCAACTTTCTGTATCTTCCGATTAAACACCTTAGAGGCCTTACTTGACCAAAGTTAATATTTTCTCAAGTTCAGGTTATTTTTGCGGAAGTTTCATTCATTATTCGACCTCTGCCTTCTGGCTCTCCATAAAAAACCCCAAAAACAAACAAACTCTGCTGTACATAAAATACTTCAAAGTAGCTCCTTAGTTTAGCTCTTTTTTTTTTAATGTTAGCTTTAGTTATTTTTAAATCTAAGATGCTGATTTTAAAAGTTGAATTTCTTCTCCTGGTTTCTGTGTGTGTTCCCACAGACTGCCTGTTTTCAATGAGGAGGTCAAACAGCTGGTCAAAGGGACATATGACTTCTTTGCCATCAGCCACTTCAGCACCAAACTGGTGACTCATGCCAAGGAAGACTCGTATGATAAATTATTTGCACAGGACATCCTGTCGCCTTTTAGTTAGTTTGTGATGATACATTCTTTTTTTTCTTCTTTTTTTTATCTCCCTGTGTAGATACACCTACACAGCAATGCTCGAAGTCCAACACATGATAGACACAACATGGATCAAGTCCCTCGGATCGAGGTCTGTGGTGCCGTGGGGTCTGAGGAAAGCCCTGAACTGGGTAAGCCTGGAGGGATCTGATGCCACGTGGTACAAAGACAGAAATAAAAACTAACATTGCTCTTGTTGTTTAAGGTAAAGGAGCACTACAGCGATGTACCCGTCTATGTGATGGCTAACGGAGTCCAAGAAGACCCAGCCCGCTTCAAAGACAGTCTGAGAGTTTACTACCTGTACAACTACATTAATGAGGCCCTGAAAGGTGAGACCGCATACTGTTTGTGGATGAATCTTTTCCCCCTTGTCGGCCTCTTTTGAGCTTAATCATTAGACAGACTTTTAGGGTGACTGACCCCTGAATAGTCAGCTGACTTTGCAAACATCAGTATGAAAACAGGGACACACGCTCTGCCGTGAACTGTGGAGTCATGGTTACCTGTTGTCCCGTCACCTGTCCTTGTAGAGTTTAATGGGTTACACTCACTTTGAAACATCAGTGTCGAACTATGATGTGAACATACTGTTGTGTCAGTGTGTTGTAATATGCTGTGTCACCACTAAGGGGCAGCCATACACAGAGTAGGGATGTCAGCACCCAAACATTGACTACAATTATAGAGGTGGATTCTGAAATATGAAAATAAAATATTAATAAACTCTCCACAGCGTACACTCTGGATGGCGTGAACCTAAAGGGTTACTTTGCCTACGCCCTGAGTGACCAGAGGGACCCCGGGTTTGGTTTGTACGGCCAAGTCCATGAGGAAGTAATTATCAAAGCCTCTCTCTCCAACTATCGTAACATCATCCAACACAACGGCTTTCCAATTCAAGGAGCTGCACTCCAGCAGTGTCCCAGTTTGCCCCAACCCTGCCCAGGCTGCCATGGTCTGGTCAAGAGGCCCGTGGTGGGCTTCTTGACACTGGTTGGTTCTGGGGTGCTGATCACACTGGGTCTCATTATTTATTACACAGCCAAGAGACACAAGGAGTGTTACTGACAATGGGACTCGTTTTTATTTGTTCTTCTTTAGATTTCATGCTCAGTCTGTTCTGAATAAGGCTGTAACTGTTAAATGGTGTTAGAAAACATGCTGCACGTCTCTTAGACAATCCTTTAAAGACTACAGTTCATCTCTATTTTTGTAGTATATTGTGTAAAGAACCACGTTTAACTGTCCGTTGTTGTTATCTGTCAGTTCAGAAAGCTTGTGACTGTAATGAACATTTATGTATCTAATACATAGACCTGAAAGTGAGAGGCATTGTTTGTTTGTTTCATGTTAAAACTTTGGTGTTCAGTGAAGTTGATGCCAACAAATGTCTGCTTCATTACAATAACATTTTATTCTTGGACATGACTCCCAGTTTTACATTACTAGAGCAACAGTTTAGACGTTTAAAAGCTGTATGGAACCAGAAATTCATCCTGTCACCACAGTGCCTAACAGTATGAGCCGAGCTGAAGTCTTGTTGGGGCGTTAACAAAAAGTCTATTCAAAGTCAAAACATCATGGCGTCCAGACCATCTTCCATGAACTTCTTGTAGATGGCCATAAACTTGGCAGTGAAAGCCTCTAGGTGGTAGATAGCTTTGTTGCCCAGCTGCAGTCTGTGTTCGTAGTATGCTGCCATGTGGGCCACCTCCGTCTTCAGCTGACCATCACAGTTACTCAGCAGTTCCTTAACCAGACCCTGTTGGAAGAGGAAAATTAAACGCACATCTTAGTAATGACTGCCATCATGTGGATAGAGGGGGAGGTGTAGGAAACGGTACCTTCATGATAATATCAGGAGGGATGCAGTGAGTCAGCAACTCATACAGCCTGGCTCGAACCTCCAACAATCTAGAAAAGGAAAAAAAAAGGATGCATCTCCATGTTTGATTAACAGAACATGTTGCTTGCTATTTGCGTCACACATACCTCTGAGGACTCTGCTGGCTAACAATGGCATTTGCCGTTTCTCTAAGGTAAACCTCCCAGTCTGTCTCTGGGACGTTTTGGTCTGCTGAGAATGGATACCTGGAAAGGATTAACACAGGCTAAAGGAGCATGTCTTGTTTATATTATGTACTAATCCGCCGATAACATTGTGGAAGAATGCTAATAAGTTTAGTCGTAGCTTACTGCTGCACTCTGCAGGCCTCACACATCAGCAGGGCTTTGCGGAGATTGCGACCAGACTTGTCACTGATTTGCTTAGCCAGCTCGGGTGGAAGGAGCAGACCCTCCTTTTTACAGACTGATGTCAGAACACTACATACCTGGAACAAAACAACAAACATGGTGAGGTAAAGACGAGTTCAGTAGAGGCAATTTTCAGATTAGAAACCGCAGGCTAAGTCCCGCCGTCTCCCTCTTACCTCCTCTGTGCTCGGCAGAGGGACTCTGATGGCCAAACAACGACTCCGAATTGGCCCAATGACTTTAGAGGTGGAGGTTGAACAGAGGATGAGACGGCACGTGCCCATGTACTTTTCCATTGTCCGACGCAATGCATGCTGGGCATCCTTTGTGAGTCTGTCCACCTCTGTTAGCAGCACCACTGAGAAGAAAATATGACAACTGTCACCATATAGCTGTGGGAGAGTCATTATTGTGTTCAATTCTGTTAATCCTGTTTACCTTTAAACTCTCTCTGGGTGCTTGACTGGATTTGTTGGGACTGAGCCACAGTTTTAATCAGCTCCTGAATCACCACACGGTCCTGGTTTCCTGCATCACTGTACAAAACAGAAGAGAAATATAATTATATCATGAAACCAGTATGAGTAACTAAAGTTGCCAAAAAGACAGGGCAAGGAGTTACAAAGCTACGTTAATATTCTAAGTTACCTTGGGTTGACTTCCAAATGATAGTTGCTTGCAATTGTGTTGATCTCAATTTTCTTCTTTGATGGAGCCTGTAGGTCAAAGGGAACAAAAACAACCCAGTGAATCACTTAAACTAAACTCAAACACTGAGAAATACTGCATGTATGTGATGTATTGTAATATTGCTAAATTCATTATTTTCCCACTCACCACAATAGTCTGGTGCTCTATGCGAAGCTTTTCCACCCCAGCTCCATACAGTTCCCTCAGCAGACACATGATGCGTGTCTTCTTCCCCGCACCTGACGGACCGTACACTAACAAGTGTGGGAAGTCGCCACATTGAACCTGGATCAAACATTTACAAAGGTTTTAGGTTTTTGGAACAGCTTTGCACAGGGTAGACGACTACGGTGGCCGAGAGAGGTCAAACGAGAGGCCAGAGCAAGCACGTTAAGAAAACGTCTTCATGTTTCTTCAGGTTATTTGTATATAAACACACTGTGAGATTAGCAATTATATCATGCCGGGGACATAACGTATCCCTTTCACTATGACAACGTAACGTAGTGATACTAAACCTGCTGATTTCATCAAATAATCTGTGCTTCGTTTGATGTTAGCATGCATAAATTCGTTTCTCTTCTTACCAAGTTTTTCAGCTGAGCTGACTGCTCTTTGTGATAATCGAGTTTTCCAAGAGAAGTAGGTCGATATTTGTCCACCCACAAACTCATCGTGTTATGACTTTATTTAGTGATACTGCCTGTGCTGACAACGCACAGCCTACCGCTAGTTATTCTCCCGCGAAATCTATTCACACACAAACCGCGCTGCTACTTCCTGTTTAGCTACGGACAGTCGGAGGGGCCAAACTTCCTGCAGACGAACGATAACTCCACTCAGAACACTTTGGAATTGTAAGTACAAAAGTCCTTTCGTGTTTAATGGTGATTCAAACGAAACACTATTACATATTTAATTATGTTGTATTTTAGCTACATTTTTACGCAGTTTATTCCTGAGAAACGGTTTCACTGTGTGTTTGTTTGTACCCATCTAGCACTGCCAGTTTATGATTTGACATGTCCAGGTGTGTGTGTGTGTGTGTGTGTGTGTGTGTGTGTGTGTGTGTGTGTGTGTGTGTGTGTGTGTGTGTGTGTGTTTTACAGCCCTGGATAAGACACACGTCTTGTTGAGTAGGAAGAGAGTTAAGGGATTGTAGTTGTCATTAAAACAGCCTAATAACACAGGGGAATGTGAGAGTTAATCCCATTCAGCAAAAATAAAACCCTGCAGTGTCACTGTGGTCACAGCATGGAATCATGAAAATGTTTTTTTGTTTGTTTTTTCAGGAGATCAGGGCATTGTCAGGTCAGTTTTAATTAATTTGGAGAAAATAAAAGTTTTACACAGCATCCTTTCCCCTCCTAACAGGTAAGGAAGTGTAGAATTTTAATTCCCTGTTTTCTGTCATCCAGTGACAGATTAGGAACATTTTCTTTGCTTATCTGACAAAATGCACGTGTTTGTTGCCAAAATGAGGATCTGCTGCTTTTCATATTTTACACAGTATTTACTTTACACAATCTGCAGATAGTGAGGTTTACATAATCCAGAATGATTTTTTTCTTTTCATATTTAGTTCCTTAATGGACTATGAAATACACACTAATTAGATTGTGTCATATTTACCTGTCATGTCCATTCATCACTCTTTGCTGTTTTCCAACCTGACACAGGTAACTACACCTCTCTATGACAGGAATGTTATACATGGAGCATGTCTCAGCAGGTTAGCGTAGCTTGTATTGAAATACATGCTGGAGGTTTATTAATATAGATCAATCATCACAGAAATGTGGAACAGTGTAACATCTGGGACATGTTTATGACGTTCATTCAAGCAAGTTGGATTATATTAAGGTAATGTTTATATGAATTAGTTTTTGTTGTGCTTTGTGCTGATTATGAATGGACAGATTGGGGACATTCTTTTGATTTATAACCAATATATACCTGCAACTTCCTCATTACACACTGTGTTTGTGAGTGACTCATTGTACACTCTGTGCCTTTGACCACATCTCCCCTCAAAAAAACAGGCCTCAACAGGCAAGATCATCTTCAAGGTTAACGTACAAATTGCAGGTCTCTCCTCCTGACCAAAGGCATTCCCTCCAAAAACATGAAACTCTCTGTTTTCTGGCAAACGTGAGGAATTCCACAGTCCATCGACAGATCTGTAGGGACCATAAGTCATTTTAGTTGTCGATAAAGGTTTACAGAAAGCTGCGGAGAGTTTGCAGATGGAGAACAGTTTAAAGCATTACCTCATGTGTTGTCGAGGAATGTGCTTCTAAGGTGAAAAATCCTTCGCCCTGAGCCACTTTGTACAGCAGTGAGTGAAGAGGAGGAGAGGGGAGCGAAGGAGCCCCCAAGCTTTTTAATCATAGTCTGTTGTTTTAATGTACATGTAACTTTTTGATCTTTTCCACAACAACACCTGATTTCTTTCACTTATTCATTTATCATTTATTATATAGCCACACACACATACACACACACAGACACACACACGCTGAAAAAAAGTACAACACCTGCCTGTATAACTCTTCTTGCTGAGGTAATGTAGGAGGGAAAAGCATTCCAATCCTCAGCTTTTTTCTTTTTCTCTCCTCCCCTCTCAGCATTTCACATCTTTACCTTCTTAAAATAACGTCACTCTGTCTGTGTCGTTGCTGCTTGCAGCTCTGAAGCGCCCTCGATGGACACATCTGTTTACCTCCCATTTCAGACTGCAGTGTTGGAAATGATCCTGGATGCTTCTGTATAAAATGTTTGGTATGTTGAAATATGATTTTTTTTACTCTGTTAAAAAGCAGTAGATAAATCCTATACTAGTTAAGCATTTATCTACATACTAGTTTTCCACATCTCACTAAACACATGGACTCATACAAGATTTTTTCTTTCTGGAAGTGATTTTTTGTGTGTGTGTGTGTGTGTGTGTGTGTGTGTGTGTGTGTGTGTGTTACATTTACACACTGCTTTGACATACAGAGGATTTTTTATATACAATAGCACTAAGTGTCTGAAAAACAAAGACAACATACCAGGCAAGGAAAGGGTGTGTTGGCAGCAGCCAAAAATAGCTTTCTACTCGGAAAAAACAATGTGTTTGAGAAAAAAATGCATTTGTCAAAAAAAAACAAAAACAAAACCCAGAAAGAAAAACACTATAACATTTGTAAATACTCTGGTCAAGTATATCCAATTTTAACAATGAGGTTTTTCTTTGCCCATACATTTGTCTTCAGCACTAATGGGAGGGAATGCTAGAGTTTAAATCATCTCACTGCCCAAAGGGAGAATAATGATTGATTAGCCATAACTGAGTGGACACACTCTTCATCATCTAAGTGTGGTAGCAAATCCAGACTTGAATCCAAACATACAGCCACTAACAAAGACAAACGGGACTGTATTCAATATGCTTTAAAGTGTACATGTATGAACATGAATCAGACTGCCCAAATTTACATTCTGTCTCTCCTCTCCTTCTCTGTCCTGTTCAGGAATCCGTTTCCATCCGTGTGTAGTGTCCTTTTAGTGGCTTTCCCTGGGTAAGTTTACACCCAGATCACCAGATGAGGACTGGATCCACAGTAATGCATAAATGTCCGCTAGCTGCATTGCCTGTGCTGGAGCACTGTAACAGGTATATTTACCACCAGGCTGTGGATCCCTTATTGGGTGAACTGCAAGGTCAAGTCCCCTTCCTGACTCAAAGCTCCAACACTGACCTGAGAAACATGTCTGAACCTGCTCCTCTGCCGCACTGCACTCTGGATCCTGTGGGCAGTCATGTTAAAAAATGGAAGGAGCTGCAGATGGACAACAGCTCCCCCTGTGATAGACGGAGTTCAGACATGTCCCCTGGAACAGGTCAGCACAAGGAGGTGTCCAACCTGTTTTGCAGAGCATCTGCTTCTCAGATGGAGACACACGAGGTACCTCAGCAGCAAGAAGGGAGCCCGACAGAGACCTGGACCCTACCAGCTGTAGGAAACTACTGTGTCAGTCATGTGCCTGTGAATGGATCAGAGGACAGCTCAACGGATGTGCTGAGAATAGTGAAACACAAGCCGAGTGCCATCGTATTCTGTGATTATGACTGCAGCGCTGACCACCAGGTGATCACTGTCAGCCAGACCTCTGATGGCAAAGATTTGTCCTCATCCACCTCTGAGGTGGGAGAGGACGACGATGACTTTCCTAAGACGTTACAATATAAGGAATTCCTGGTCAGCCGTCGTCGGAGGAACTTAAGCAGGAACAGGAAGTGCTTGAGGAGGAGACAGGATGCCCACCCTAACAGCACAGCATCGGACTGGCAAAAGCCCTCGAGCAAGAGCAAACCTGAGTTCACAGGTAGTCAGGAGGAAGAGGATACAGAGAAGAACAATGGGGAGCAGGTAAGAAAAACAACGCAAAGATGCTCTATTCACTGTCAGTTCAACTTTATATCTGTGTTACTCTCTGCTACAGATGGCAACATTTCCACTGTAGATATTTGTGTATGCTTATATGTGAAGAATTTAGCTGTAAATAAGATTATGTACACCAACAGAGGTTTTTCACGGAAGACATTTTGAAGCATTCATAGTCATAGGTTAGAGGGTCTCTTCAAGAAACAGTGCTATCAGTAATGGTGTGTCCACTGTGTGAAGTCGAAGTGCTCACCAAAGAGAAAACATGCAAATTTAAATGAGTCGTACCCATATACACCAGCAGAGGGCAGCAAATTCAAATCAGTTAAGATGCTCAGCATGAGCTGGTTTTCAAACAGTACTTCAGGAAGATTTTACATACAGGAAATTACAAAAGAGAATATTTTATTGTATTCAAATGCAGCCTTAAATGTACAATTTTACAGCAGTTGTATTTTTTCGTTGTTAATTC
>JAVQJX010056301.1:0-15436 GCA_036025115.1 Ambassis agassizii
TCCGTTCATTGAAAGCTGAGATTTCTATGATATTGAAACTTAATGCTGAGTGTGGGCTGCTGAGAGGAAATAAAGTCACATGACTAATTTCTTTCTTGAAAAAAAAAAAAGACATCAGACCATAAACACTTACGCAAGATACAAGATACAAGATACAGCTAAGCTAAGCTAAGCTAAGCTAGCATGGGACTATAAGAAAGGTAGTAGATCCACCTTTAGTTCATCCGTGGTTCCTGCCTTACAGCTGTTGGACATATTTGCAGGTGAATAATACATTTCTGTCTTGGAACAGTGGAAATGAGTTCTGTATTTTTGTTTTGAACACAAGCCTGGGGCTTTCCAGAGCTGTCTTTTAGACTAACCCGTCCTCTGCACACAGAGTTTCATCTTTATCTGGAGCATCAGAAACTTCTCTTCCTACGTGGCTGCACCACACTCCAAGCTACTGCAGACTAAAATGAATGTGGAGGATGCTGTGAGTGAAAGCTCTATCACTTAATCAGCACAACACTTAAATAGCACCACATAAACATTTCTGTCTGTGCAGGATTCAAACGCCTCAAAATAGCAGAGAAAATGAAATTCTTAGTTCTAATGCATTTTGTCTCAGGTATGGAAAATGATGATGAGGTCATCCGGCTGTAACGTATTCTCTGTCATAACATCCTGCCAGGAGCTCTGTTGTGATCCAACTGCCTCCCTCCCTGGGAAATGATGCTTTTGACATTTATAGCTGCAGCACATCCGTCCCTGACGCACTTGTTGTTTGCTCTTTGTTTTATTGAGCGTGATGAGTCAGTCTTTCCCTTCTACTGTCCGGCATGGCTGACTCTGTTACCACGGCGATTTATCCTCCAGACAGTACCCGCAGCACGATTGATCAAACAGCCGATGTGACCTGATGGTGGCACAGAGGACTGCACACATTTCAGATCCTTCATTTTGCAGATGTAGATGAGGTGAGGTGGGGCGGCTCACAGTGAGTCACGTCATTCAGAAGTGATTTACTCATCCTGCTCTGGACAGCTGGTTCACATTAAACAAAATCATTATCTAAACAGACATTTTTCCTCAGATTAGACTTAAGATTGAAGGCATCATGACCTTTCCTTACTCACACCACAGAGTACACAAAAAGTTAAAACTGCTTCTCGACCTGACCGCTGTTATTCAAACCAGCAGCAAAAACATTCACACTTAACCTACACTGACCTGCAACTCTGCCATCACACTGAAGCTTTGGGATTCCCCCTCACTGACATTTAGTTGACCATCACATATCTGTTCTTTAACCTTTAGATGAACCTCAGCAGGAGAGTGTTTATTTAGCAGCAACATCACTTCAAAATATATGAAGTGCTGTTATCACATGTTAAAAGCAGTGCGGTTTTCACTTTTTATATACACTTTGACAAATTACAAACTGAAAAAAATCAATAACTGTTTGATCAGATACACATCCTGACAAAAAAACGTTATGTGGTGGATAACACATACGTCAGATATGTCACATGGATATGTTTATGCTAAAAGAACCTCTGATCGATTGCTTATAAAGTAAATATATAAGTCTAAATAACAAGTAAAGATCATATTTAAAATACAATAAAATTCACAACATTTGACAAGGTAAACTGCTCCCACACAGTTGCCATTTTCAGTTCCCAACTCCATGAACACGTAGACATACGGCCACGTTGTTTCAAGCACTGACCTCTTCACCTCATGTTACATTTCCTGGTGAGGATGGGCTGTCAGATACAGCAAAAGAACTGGGGTACGTTTTTTAAATGCCATGAATGCAGAACGATAACACCTCCTGACAAATGTCTGTGTGTCTTTGTGCTTCTGTTCTCAAAAAGGAGACTGTAAAATTACAGCTTCAAAAATCTAAACAATGAGCTAAAGAAACTAAAACACAAAGAACGAATTCATTTTCTGCTCATTTATATTTTAATATAAAATACAAACTAATGAAGCCTTAAGGTTTAAAAGAGCAGCAAGAACATGTCATGTCATTTTGGTAATCCAATTGTTTACTAAGCAAAAAAAATGTAGTAATTCTGTTTTGTTTTTTTTTCTTTTTGAGTGTTGAAGACAACCCAACCCGACACAAAGCGACCTTTTCTATTTTTTTTGGCTTAAGCACAGCAGGCTGAACTGACAAAAGGGAATCTGGCCTTTGTTTGGTTATCATCTGTTGCTTTAATGAGGATACCACACACGGGCAGCATTTTAACAGGCTGTTTTAAGGCCTAATGAAGGGAGTGTTGGGTCAGACTCAACTTTAATGAGGCGGGCTGCTTAGGGACTCTGCCTGCCTTCGATCGCCCATTAATCAGCACATTCCTCTCAGCTTTCTATTTTGTCCCTATCTCTCACTGTCTCTCATTTTCTCTCCTCTGTAATTACACCGCAAATTCTCCCCACAGGCTGCTGAGCGTGGATGTTCACTGACTACACACACACTAACCATACATTCAAACACTTTCCCTCATCCTGTCAAGGTACAACAGGAAGAGGCCATTTCCTCATCACTCTCTAAGTAGTACTGCTAAGTGAGATGAGGAGAGGCGGAGACGTCAAACAGACAGAGGTAGCCATTAGTGGAACATCTTGGGAATAAGTGAGTCTCCACAAAGCAGAGGGTGTTGGTGTTTCCTTTTCACTCTAATCTCTCTTTGCAGTTTGACTGAGCACTGCCTGATAAGTGGCATCCATCCCTCCTGCTCAGATGAAATGATTCTTTGTGTCCTGGTCAGTTCAGTTTATCCTGTTCAAACAGAGAAACTGCTGAAAAGACTCAAAACAAAAGCAGTGACGTTTAACGGTGGAGCAGCAAACACATCATAGCAAAGTAGTGAATAAAATGCAGACACAGATGCTACGTTATAAAGTGGAATTAAAACAACATTATAAAACAAATTGTCACAGTAAA
Source organism: Ambassis agassizii (assembly GCA_036025115.1). NCBI lineage: Eukaryota > Metazoa > Chordata > Actinopteri > Ambassidae > Ambassis > Ambassis agassizii. Next base: position 2,939 of record JAVQJX010056301.1, read on the forward strand.
AACAAGTCAACACACCCTAGAGACAAAGCTTATCTATGAGTCAGTTAAGGGAAAAGAGTGGAAAGAGCTGTTTCTGTCATTCGTAGCAATGACTAGCTCAGCCTATTATCAGAAAGTGGCTGGGAAGATGATGAACCCGCTGTTTGGTCTCTTTTTCCACAAAATATGCTTTCTGACCCATTTTAAAGATTCACAGAGTGAAGCTAAAAAATTGTAGTTCCACCTCTGACCACTTGAGGGTGACTTCTAAATAGAGTCAATCTCCATAGACCTTTATGTTAAAATGCCCAATTTTACGCAGAAATTATTTTAAATTTCATTTTATATACTTTATTGTGGAATTACACTTCACTCCTGTATTTTGTCATGCATACACATCACACACCACACCCATGCACGTGCATAGAGGAGAGGAGGAGTGGGGGTTGGCGCTACAAGCCTGCGCTACAAGCCTGCCCCGAGCAGTTTGGGGGTTTGGTGCCTTGCTCAAGGGCACCTCGGCAGTATCTGGGAGGTGAACCAGCTTCCAGCCCACCTCCACACATCTCGGTCTGAGGCTGGACTTGAACCGGTGACCCACCAAACATGCAAACATGCTGCCCCAAGCATGTTTGCATCCTATGATAGTGGGTGAGCCATCTCAGTCTTACGGTGGCCGAGAGGGGCCAAACGCACTGCAACGGCCCGAAGCCTCTCAGTTATAGAAAACAGCTTTAAATGCAGAAACGGTGCAAATTCACGAACTCAAACAAGATCTAAACAAGATACAAACAGAGAAACGTGGTGCAAATTGAAAAAAGCGCAGCGCAAAAAAACAAAGTCAAATGCGTTCACTCCTTACTTCGCTCGTCCCCGCTGTCTCTCTTCACCCTGTGTCTCTTCATTGAGCTGTTAAGCTGAGAGCGCCCTCTGCAGGTCTGGAGCACTTCCATTGTGCTCTGGTTATGCAGCGTTTTCTGTTTGCAGTTGTTTTTCAGTTTGCATCGTTTAGTGTTTTGCATCGTTTCTCTGTATGCAGCGCATTTAATGTTTATACGTTTGACTTTGTTTTTTGCAGCGTGTTTTTTTCCCTTTTGCACCACGTTTCTCTGTTTGTATCTTGTTTAGACTTGAGTTTGAGTTCGTGAATTTACACCGTTTCTGCATTTGAAGCTGTTTTCTGTAACTGAGAGGCATCGGGCTGTTGCAGTGCGTTTGGCCCCTCTCGGCCACCGTACAGTCTGGACCAAAAAAACGCAAGCTTACATCTGGCTTCAGTGTGCGACATGCACATGTGCCCTGCACCGGTGAGTACGTATTCATGACAGGATGTAACACACCAGTAAGTGTATCATAAAAATGAATTGAAAGAAAGGATGTAAATAAAACAACCATACTAATAATATTCAGAGACTAGATCAGAACTATAAATTTTGACCATTAGCAGGTTATAGTGTTAGGTTATATGCTTGTATAACTGTGCTCCAGCCAATCAGAAAGAAGCATTCTTCAGTTAACTATTTCAGTAAACCCTCTGTGGCATTTAACAGCAGTAAATAACACTGTTGTTAACATAAAACTTGCATGAAGCTCCCATCAGTCAAAGCTGACAGCACATACACAGCGCAGAGGGATGCCTACAGCACAAATCAATGGAACATATTGAGCTGTTAACAGAAATAAGGTAATAGTCTTCTCACCCTGTTCTGATAGATGTACTACACACCATTCAAAGTTTATACACCACCAGCCCATAAACGTGTCACATCAGCCTGTTACAGGCATTCAGCGCCAACACACAATTAGTCTGGACATCAAATCAATACCCTTCAGCTTGATTACCCTGTGACTAATGCTCTGACACGGAGGAGGAAATAATAAAGTCATGATGGGAACGACATCTGACCTCAGAATTGATATCCTCTTATTTTGTTCTTTCTTTGAGCGCCGCCTGCGTCTCTTCTGTCTGTGATAAAATGGAAATGAACAGTGACAGCTTCAGAACAGCCTGGACTAATTTGACATTGTTCTCTGCAATAGTGTCCTTTAATTGATTCTTTTCTGAGTGTCTTTGTAGAAAATAAGTCACTTTCTTCCCTGCTTAACCCACCAAGACTGAGAGCTTCTCTTTATTACACTGTAAAAAAAAAAAGAGGAAAAAAATAATTAAAGCACCAGTTTTAAAATTTCTACATTTTTGCTTCAAGTTTAGGCCATAGCAGATAGATGCAAGCTGTACCCTATAGTGTGAGTTTTGGTTCAAAGCAGTGTTTTTCCCTCAAATGCGAAACTTTGAAGTCAAATTTTCACATTTGGAAAAATTAATATTAAATTAAAATTCTGATCATGACAAAAATAACTTGTTCTCTCTGCTGTGGTGAAACCAACCAGTGCTAATTTAATAGTTAAAATCAAATCCTAACACAGTGTCTGAGAAACCAAGGGCCACACAGGTATCACTTTAGTCATCTGTTGACACAGTGTTTCTTTCCATAAGAGACAATATAATCCATGTACTAACAAGCATAAGTCCCTAACTACTACACCCTGTGCTATTACCGAGCATATCACTGCATTTTCTTTTTTCCATGGCTGATAAGCAGAGGGTGGCTGTTCTAGGTATTTACCTAGAAAATGACCCACATATTGTGCTTGTAACCTGCTAGCTAGTTTCTGTGGGTTTATCTGTTTCATCTGTGGTGGCAAACAGCATTACATGTACTGGTGCATCCCCAGCCGACAGCACAGCTACTTATGGCCTCTTTGTCTTCTTCTTCATTCTTCTGGTTTCCAACTATAGACTGTATATAAAGATGGACAACATAAGATCGCCCCCACAAAGTGAGGCCAAAACATCATCCGTTATTTTATTTTTGCTTTGTTTTTTTTTGCTGTTTTGTCTCATATTGTCAGCAGTGTCATGAAGGCTCGACCTTTGACCCCGTGCATCAGCGCCAGTGTTATCTTCGTCATGACGTACTGTAGGTCGCCTGACTCCTCTGAAACTTAATAGAGTGTTTGACAGAAACAGCGAGAGACATTATTATGAGCACTCATCAGTCACTCATGCCTGATGAGAATAAGGCCGCCAGCTGTCCTTATACCTGCGCAACGCTGAGATAGATTCTCAGTTATTCTGCAGACGACAGGAGAACAATTATTGGAGAATCGCCGTTTAGCAGCTCTCAGTTATTAAGCCTATTTCCTCCCCTTTATAAATTTTACTGTTTCAAATTAAAGCACTTAGTAAAGCTGTAAATCACCACTAATGACCCTGCAGCCTGTCCTCAATAAAATACCACCTAATCCTGCTTTAGAGAGCTATCATCATCAAGTTATAAAAGAGTAACCAGTCATGATGCAATGTTGGCAGTTCTGGAGAAATATAATTACATCTTCATTAGTGATTTCTCCTAACAGTTTCCTGCAGAGGTTGTCCACACTGTTTACCAGGAGCTGTGACAGGTGTGACAGTTGGTATTGATTCATCCACTAGGCCGAGTGAACAGCCAATAGCTGATGGTGAAGCTTAGAAAAAAAACCCTCCAGACTGACTGCTGGGAAGCAGGTGGGCGTCAGCTGCCCTCATACATCACAGCACTAACAGCCTCTTCTGCAGACAGTGGGGGGAAAAAGAAGGCTTGAGGCAAAAGCTGGAAAAAAAATGTCAATAGAAATGAGACAAAAAGAGAAAAACAGAGTGAACAGCCAGGCCTGAAAAACAGATCAAACCGAAGAGAGGAGAGAAAAAAAAAAAAAGAAAGAAATGATGTAAGAAGAAAACGCCGGCTGTAAGTAAAACAAAGGAGTCAGCTGCTGGAGTCGTGCAGGAACAGCTGGTGCCAAAAACAGAGTCGAGGACAAAGTGGGTTCTGTTTGGACTGGAGCTGCGCCAGAGCTGGGCCGGGTTAGCAGGCAGGGAGCGCCGCCAATACCAGAAGAGGCCTACGGGAAGATCATTATATAACCGAGAGGGGAAACCTCACAGGCACAACAGAGATGCTCTTGACTCCCTAATGATATGGCTGGGTTTAAACCCATGTCAGAGGGGGAGGCAGGGAGACATTAAAAAGGAGAGAAAGGCGTCTATAAAAAGACGAGGAAGAAGGAGAAGAGGAGAGTGAAGAATGCAGCCTATTGTTCGTCCATTAACCACAGTGCTGCTGCTGTCTGCACTCCTTCACTTCTCATGATTATATGGAAAGTTTACAGTACAGGTGAAAAAGAGAGAGAGGAACTTTTGATTTCCTCCTCAGCTTGAAGCAGCAGTTTGGTTGATAGTCCATGTTTGTGGAAGTCAACATATGCCCCACCGTCATCATAGCAGCATTCACTGTAACCCACGTGAGTGTGTCAAGTTATGCTCTTTCTTTTTTTATCAGACATCTGACAGAGTGCCAGGCCTCCTCATATACAGCAGCCCAGTTTGGACATAACCCTTGTACAGTACAGAAGCACTCTGAATTTCAAATCAAAAGCCATTGTTCTCTCCTCTTCTGAGATTTTAGAGAACTTAACAGCCCTAAAGCGCAGAATTAACATGTTTTTATATGACGGCTGAACCTCTCTGTGAGCTCTTTCATTAGGTTTTGAGGCACTGGGCCAACTTACAAGCTACAGAATTACATAAGAGAGGGTTTGAAGAGACACTGGCTCCATTTGGCAGTGTGGGCCTGTGTAGTAAAAAGTTTGATTTTGGGTGAGACTGATACATAATGAGAGTCAAGGCTGAGACATCACTGTCCAACATACACCAGAAAGACCCACACCATCCTGCAAGTGTGGTGTGTGACACACGTTTGAGTCTCTCTGTGTTCTCTCTATCTGTTTCTCAGTGTGCTCATTTTTTGTGTCTTTCTGTCTATTTTTTTTTTGCAGTCATCAGAATTGTGTTGTTTTTGCAACACTTGTTTGCATGTTTGTAGTTATTTAATTCCTTGTATCTTTGCTGCACTGAACATTTGGATGAATATGAAACCTTTTTGTAGCAAATCCTCTCTTTTTTTTCACCTGTTCTGATTTTGTGGTGTGTTTGAATGGTTGTGTTGCTTCCATCAGTAGCTGCATCCCTGGACAGCTGCATGAGGCAGCTGCTGCTCTCTGCAGAAAGACCGCAGTCTGTGGATTCACGCTGCACTTGATGCTCACCCACTGATGGTTTGGCAGTGGGGCACTCACCACGACATGCCTAGACTTGTTCCTAATTGTTCATTTGGGGGCTCAAATCCTGCCTAATCCTTATCTATTTTTTCTCCTCCTTGAGCACACATGTAGAGCTCCTCAGGAGAAAAAAAGTGATTATCTTTGATAAGCTGGTGCGAGGTCATGTTGTCATGTTGACACCAAGATAATGGAAGTAATGTCAAGTTTGTTGTGTCAAGTGTGCAGCTTTCAGTAGGGCTTTTTTTTACACTATATAATAACCCTCATTTGCTCACAAGTATTAAAAAATGGTTTCATAAATATGCTCTGCAGACTTACATGAGCTGCTAATCACCGCGTTCATTGTTGGTTATTCTCTCTTTTTATCTGTTCTTCAGCTGCAGCCTTCAGCGAGGTGTTAACATGATGAGCTGTGCAAAAAAAACAGGGAGGCTTGTTAGCGATTCCTGACTCAGACTGGATTGGGAATACTGCAGCAAGTCAAACTGAATCAGTGTAATCATCAGCCCCTCTGGCTGCTTGTGTGTGGAATTAATTCATCGAACAAGCTGCTATTTCTTTATTTATCTGTTTATTTTATTGAGGTAAAGGGAGGATACATTTCATGACTTATGTGTTCCACCACTCAGATTTGAATTCCTCTGGTGGTTATAAATTATGACATCTGCTACTGTGACACTCATCAGCATCGTTTGTCAGGGTGCAATAAAAAAAAAACCCACAGTAAATGGTGACAGCAGCAGATATAAAACACTCTAATAAACACCAAACTCTTCTGTTTGTGAATAAATCAGCAGAATGAGAAATGTGTTTTGGCATTTTCTTGAAAGTCATAAAAATAAGTGCATATGTAAAAGTGGAGTGTGTACTGCAGACTGGACTATTATTACATGTTTGCTTTTTGAGTTATGTATTAATAAACAACAAACAAAACATACATTGACACATGAGGATGTAGACAACAGCTGCACAAACTGGCCTCCATGTTTCTCGTTTCCTGTGCAACCCATTAAACATTTGTAAAATATGATGGAGAGTGAAGGATGATCAGTTTTGTTTTGTGCCACAGGAGACCAACAAACAAACAAAAAAATCATCTTAACACTCATCATCAACACTCATCAACAATAAGTGAATCGATATCTTTGACTGCAGCAAATCCATTGTGTCCATATATATCTGGTCACATTGTGTATCTGTCCTCTGCAACAAAGTGGACACAAATGAGATTTTTGTGATATTTAAAGCATCCTAATGTGATTTTATGATATAAATCCCATTCTAGGTGTAACTTTAGAGCAGCAGTCTGGGCCGGGGAAAAAAAAAAACACAGATTCATATATTCCAGGAGCGATGCACTGAAAGATGACAGCTGAGGTGTATGATTCACCTACGATCATGACAGCAGACTTCCTTTCCAATAAATCTTTGACATCTTAAACCTAAAAAAAAACAAACAACAAACAGGTTTAATCATCATTTTAAATCAGCTTCTCTGTCACTGTATTTCAGTGCACATTTACAGATTTGGGTTCTATGACGTCTGTTAACACAATGAGAGATGTGTCTCACCAACACAGATGTGGAGTCATATGGACAAACAAGCTGTTAGCTCTGCTGTGTGTATCTGGTGTTGGTTCCTTTATAACATTTGCTAACAAATGGTCAGCTAGCCAACTGAACTGGAGTTTAATCATGATTAAGTAACTGATAATTCACTTAAGCGAACATTATTTAACCATTAATGTGACATTAATGGATTTTTTGTGCCCACAGACTTTAGCTTTTGCCTCTGAAACGCCCCACAAAGTCCATTTACACGTGATTCTGTCAGTCAGTACAACTGATTGTACATATAATCACTATAGAGGTGAGGAGAACTAAATGATCTTTGATGCATACTTTGCAGAGGGAGAGATAAATGATAATGATAAAGTGAATGAAATAACCGCTCTGGCTTTGTTTTTGGTGCACACAAACACACTCATTGAATAATAACCAAACTTGTTGCAATAAATGGGTCGTCAGACCTCACCGCACTGACTCACAGGGGGAGACCAACGGTTGTGCATTATTTACTAAAAGCCACAGATTTGTTTCGATAATTCACTTCCAGCCACAAACTCTTCACTTGCACTCAACACCTCCACCGAGCTTGCAGATCAGCTAGTGAAAGGTTCCTCTCAGTCAGCGGACTCACTCAGTCGTACTACAATCCCTCCTTTGTTTTCTTTCACTCTGATGGCTTCTTTATAATTTCTTCCTCTGTTCAAAGGCCATGCAGTACTTGACTGGCTGTAAATCTGTTCAGAGACTAATCTGCCACTACCTACCAGCTGCTCTCTTGGCACTTGCCAGGGCCAACATTCCCGTTACCATGGAGATAACTACCCATGCCAGTTACCCATAAGGCCTGGCGATACGCCGAGCGGGCTGTAGTGTAGTGAGCTTGTGCGTATCCGTGTGTATGTGCGCGGAGTGTGCCTGAATAATGTGCGTCTGTGTTATTACAAGTCAAACCGTGCTGTGTGTCGAACGGCAAAGAAAGAAAAGGTTCTTGATTAACTGCCATCACCAGCTGTTTGTCAGCCTGAGCCAGCTAAGTGGTTTAACACTGTACAGTGTTTCTTTCTGTACACAAAGCAAGAGAGCTGGCCAGCGTCAGTTTAACGTTGTCTTTTGTCTGAATGTCTAATTGTGGAACATGCTGCCCTTTACCCTGTCTCCAGGCACACGACTGACAGGACCCAGACTCAGCCAAACCCTCTAAAAAAGAAGCTGCTTTGTCGTCTTTTTAAGAACAAAAAGTCACCGGTGGGTTTTTGTGAATGGAAACTTCAGAACATCAAGGAAAGTTTGATTCTTTGTCTTTCTTCAAGTGAAAGTTTTGATTCCATTTATGTAAAAATGACACAACAACCAACATCTAGTTAGCTTAGCTTAGCACCAAGCCTCTAAGCTGGCAGAAAAAAACTAGCCTGGCTCTGGGACTTTTAAACTTCACTAATTAACACGTTATATATAAATTTGTTAAAGTGTAAAAACAACATGTCTGCAGCTAAACTAACCAGCTGCTTGTGGTTGATTGATACAGATAACACTCAGACACAAGAGCAGAACCCGTGTTCTCAATAAATGCTGCAGTGTTAGCATTTTAGCGCTTTCGTCCAGAAGTCAGTGGCTGCTCTGAATATTTTAGCTTGGATTAAGTCATGGTGATTTGCTTATAACATAGCATCAGATTTTCATATCTGGGGTTGTATTCATTCGGCTTCATTAGGCTTCTTGTTAAAGGGGGACCGATGAGGAGCAAACATTCCTACTGCACTCTGTATTAAGAATTAACAACCAAATCTTAACTCAACATGTGTAACAGTTGAGCTTTGTTTATTCTGTAAGACATATTGTATAACTTTAAAATGAAGACTGCTTCTTTTCTTTTAGCCTGTCCAGAATGTGGGGCTGTCACTGCTCAGTTTTCATTTTTAGACTTTAGTTTCAGTTTTACTCTGCAATGCTTTCACTTTGTGTCATTTTGTAATGTTTGATACAGCTTAGGCAGCAAAAGTCATGTGTTAGGCTTGGGAAAATATCAAAGATTCAAAGTATAATTTTACACACTATTAAGCACCAAAAACAAAATATAGAAGATAATAAAAGTTAGTTAGCTTAGCTTAGTTAGCTTTTATTTTGAAATCATGCGTACTCTTAAAGCCATGGACCAGTACACACAGTTTTCAGTGAGAAGAGTCTGGTTTTTGCACAATATTAGGATTCTCTGATTAAACCAAGCTAAATACATGTGCTTGCTTTTTTATTGAACGCCAGGATGTCGGTCTAATCGTTTAGCATCTTCTCCTCAGCCTGGTCCTGCTCAAGGTTTCAGGCACTGAGTTTCTGTAAAGCATCTAGAGACAATTTTGACTGCAAAAGGTGCTATATAAATACAATTGAATTGAATTATCCTCAGTTGATGATAGTTATCTGATGATCTGAATATGAATATATGATGTAATTATACCTTATTCTGAGTATAATATGCAGAAGCTACAACTTACAATAAACAGTGACACATTTCTTTGTCTGTCTGCGCTCTGTGAAAGTGAAATATGAAGCTCATTAGTTTGTTTTGTCACTGTGAAGTCCCGTGTTTGCAGCCGCAGCCAAAAATGTGTCACAAATCGAACCTTTGATGTCTTAAAAAGCTGTTGGTGAAAGGTGCTGAATCTGAAGCCTCAGAACATTTAAGTTTAGCTGCTGTGAGTCAAAAAGGCAGAGGCTGGTTTGAGACAAAACCAAAGAAGCAGCTATTGTTGTCCGTCGCTGCCTGGATGGTAAATGCAGCAGTAAATGCGTTCTTTTTTTAAAGTTTCCCCATGTTTTCTAGGTAAGCTTGGGGCCTTTCACTGAACATGTCTTGCGACATGTGCAGCGAGAGGAAACTGCTGTGGTTTGGTTGCCACGGAAACCAGGTGAGAGCAGCATGTGCTGTGTGCGTGTGCTCTGGCGATGACATCACACATTCCATGACGTCGACATGGTAACAGTGTAAAGCAGAGAGGTGAGGCGCTGGAGTGAGACAACTCAGTGTTTTCAAGTGATGAGGCCCGTTAGGGAAAATATGCAGAAAATCCTGCTGTTCCCATCATGATCTCTGTTCCTCTCATTCAACGACAGGACTGTTATAGATTATTCAATCACATGACAGCTGCTTCATCATATTAACTGCAGGATTATCTGTGAATATTTATGCTACTTTAAACTTTATTCATGTTTTAGATTCTTTGTGCATTTCACAATAAAAGCTCCATAGTTGGGGCGATGCCTGCATTACTTTTTATTCACTTTCAGGTGTTCTGTGATGTGGTTAAATTCAGGAATTGAATCTACTGGTTAGGGAAAGTGTGTGTAAAACAGCAATATCACAACAGCTAGAAAAAAAACTTTATGCCATTTTCTCAGTCACCATGGTGATAAGACAGCCCATCAAAGAGGATCAAGAATCCCATCAAGACGTTGATGGCTTTCAGAAAATGAGACATGTGTGCATATGTCTCCAACCACATCTTCACGTGGTGATAAGGACAGCAGCTTTCCATGTGAAATGTGTTTAATGTTATGGATCTGAAGGTTTTAAGATTATCTCTAACTCACCCTGTTTTAATACCTAACCTTAACCAGTAGTTTTCATGCCAATTAAGAACAAAGCTTACCGACTCAGTCTCAGGATTTCATTGCATTACATAAAACAAAACCGAATCACACAGCGCTGCGTCAAGCCTTTAAACCCCTCAGCGGCTCCTTTATCACCTGCCTCCATCTTGTTCAACAGAAACAGACAAATCTGCCTGGAAGAGACCCACTTCCCACTCACCTGGCCCTGCTGATTTCCAGCTTCCTGCTCTGTGGATGTGATTACACTCAGATTGAAGAAACCCCATACAGACATTGGAAAAACTATTACAGTCTACTATTCAGGTTGGGCTTTTACTCTCAGCAGGTTTTTTTTTTTTTTTTTTTTTTAACCAAGGATGAACCTCTTAAGCTGCTTTTCACTAGGCTAACAAAACAGCAATGTGTCCTGTGATGAGCTGAAGAATGGCTGGTCAATGGATCTACAGGAGGCTTTGGTGCTCTAATCTCCCAACAGTACCTCTGGAGAATAGAAATGAGAGATGAGAAAATGTATGATGTAGGAGAAAATGCTGCTGTGACGCACGCTGAACAGTGGCAGCTGAGTAAATGAGAGCACAGAGATTAGCAACATACAGCATATTTCATATGGATCTGCTAATGTGCAAAGCCTGCCAACTGTCCAAGAGGGTAATTGGATGTCTATGTGACTAAATGAGCGAGGGAAGAGTGATTTGCATGCATTCAAATATCCATTGTCATCAGAAAGGAGACTATAAAATGCATGGAGATGACAGAGTGCCGGTGACTTGCCAACACCAGCCCTCCTCTTTAGTCTGTATTAATCCCCCATCTCCTGGCCTCAGGCCATGGCGGGAATATGTACTGGAGGATGGCCACGTGCCCTCTCTCTGCTGCCTCCTAATCTTACCCCCAGCCACTGGCTCACTCCGACCCCTCGGCCCTGCCTGTGCGGTCCAGCCAATCTTCTCTTCTGGTTCTCTCCTGCCCCCTAAAGCATAAAAAGCAGAACAAGCCTGAGAGTGGTCAGAGGTGGTGGCTGCTGGACAGATTTCCCTACAACATCTTGTGGAAAATGAAATGTACAGCTTCAAATTGATGCTCTTGCTAATGCATTAAACGTCATGAACTTTACATTACAATGAACTGTTTGACTGTAGTCTTCCTCACTGTTGCATAAATGCCACCAGATGATAAAAGAGGGAGGAATAATGCTTGGCAATCAAATATTCCCATGTCGTTGCTTTGCTGGCGTGCTTCTTTGAACCTTCTTGATTCACATGCATTCCTCTCGCAATAGGAGCTGTCACTTTGTGTGGACATTGTCCCTTCAGTGTGTGTGGCTACAGGGAGCGTCTGATGTCCACTCTGTGCCACTTGTCTATGAAGTGAATGGGAAGACAATGAGACCCCCAGTGGCTCCCTCTCTCCGTGACCCGCCTAGGGTCTGATTTGCCTTGGCAAGGGGGACAGAGGCCCAAAACAAAGCTGAAGGAGTCTCCAGTGAAGGGGTTCAGAGGTCAGCCCCAACGCCCAGCTAACAGGCTCGTCCTCTAGTTTAGGCTCCTAAATGGGGAAGGGACACAGAGGCACAGAGACAATAGGATAAAAGGAACCTCCAAAACCATTAAATTCTGAGGAAGTGATGGCCGTGAATGATGACAGAGACTGAATAGGGACTCTTGAGGTGGGAGGTACGCTCCATTAATGACCATGGATGCTCCATTATGGCAGCTGTGGGAGGTGGTGATGAGGTGGTACATTTTTTCCCATTAGGCTTCTCTTCTCTGAACGAGGAGACAATTCCAGATTGATGCAGGAATCCCGGTCGGTCCTGTATAGACCCCCGCTGTGAAGCTCAGCGAACGGGGACAACGTGACACCACTCGGGCCCCTTCAGAGGTAGGACGAGTCAAATTACTGTTTGCGTAACGTCAAGCCTTTCATAGCTTTCCCATAGGACACTGTGATTGATGGACTTTCCCTTTTACACTGAGTGTACCTGAGGATGTGGTCGTACAGTTCATGACTTCAAAGTGTGTAAGATAATGGCTCTGCTCCTGATTGGTAGCAGTTCAACACTGTCTTTGTTTTTCTAAAGGCTAAAGGGGATCTGCGATGATTCATTTATTACACTCGTGTCAACATTAATACAAAGGACGAATCGTGCAACAACATGTACAGTAAAGGACAACTGAACAT
>JAVQJX010056350.1:0-11111 GCA_036025115.1 Ambassis agassizii
GAGATGACCATGGTTGGTTTATTCCTGGGTGCACACACTCACCAAGAAATGGTGTCTTTTTTTTCTTCTTTTTCAGATCATAGCAATTCTTCCTACCTTACCCTGGCTCCCTTATCACCAAACATTACAACACATTAGAATGTCAGACACATCTTTCCCCCTCCTGATCTGTATCTGCAGATCCCCTTTCCTTTCTCTCATCTCCAAAACACTCCAGCAAATGTTACCTTTTTCACATCTGGGCTGGAAAAATAAGCTTTATTTTTCTCTCTCTCTTCTCCTGCTACTGCACGTGAGGATCTGCAGACACGATAACCTTCGCAGCTGAACTGCAAATGTCACTTTGGCCAACCAACCAATTGTGTTTCTTTTCACTGGTTGGTGTGACTCTCTTATGGGGGTTCACATCTATGACACTGGGACTGAGCAGATGTGCACACATGAATGAGAATGAGTCAGCAAGGCTCTCAGGTGTGGCCGGGAGAGTCAGACTGAAATATCATAAAATACCAGGGCGCCGTATCAGACAATCTGAAAAATTTCTGAGGTGGTAACAATGTGTGTGTGATATGTGTTTATCCAAAGCATGAAAGCTAATTAGCGCAGGAGGCTGATACAGATGATCTCCCGTGGTCACCGGGAAAGCTCATCAAGCTGCAGTGTGGTCTAAATAAGAACAATATGCATCTTTGAATGTGGATGCTCTGTAGCGCAATACCATACCTAAACTTAAACCCACTGGTGCTGCTGTGGCTGCCTTGAATGCAACATTAACCCGACATGAAGTGCAGCTTATAGTGATGCTGCTTGTTTCATCACTTTTATGCAACAGCCTTTACAACGAAAGATGTTGTCAGAGCTTTCACGAGAAATAAGGCAATGAAGCGTTTTGTTTGAATCTCTTTTGTGTGTATGTTCTGCTTCTACGCTCAGAAACATGCTGAACCGAAAAGGCATATCTGAATTTGCATGCTAGGTAATGTTTTTCACACAGAGAGAGAATGAAGGGAGATGGGCTGCAGTTATGCTTATCATTAATATTTCAATACTGCAGTTATTGGTCTGTGCCCACCCTCCCCAGCCCTTAAGGTTTATCTGTATGATGGCATATTTTAGGGACTGGGATCATCAGTATCCATGGCAGGAGAGCATTATGCAGTTTATTATGGCCATGCTTTTGCCTACTGCAGGTCTCCTATCATCCCATATATGGGCCCTTTCAGTGTCAAGCTCACACATGCTTTGTTTTTGTTGCCATTGTGGTATTGGCGTGTTCATTTTCAGTATGTGTAGGTGCTATTAAATCCAAACCATGATCTTTTCTTAGTAGCTTATCTCTGGTGTCTAAAGAAGATAGAAAATGTAGTTATTGAAGCCGAGCGATGAGTTGCTAACTGCTTCCCCTTTGCAGTCTTTTACTTCAGTCACTCTGTATGTAAATACCCTGATGTGATCCTTACTTCCTCCTGACTGTGAGTATAAAACTCACTTTAATGATTAGCAAGCCTTCCCTTAACACAGGAGCTTCTGTGTCTCTGGGCATTTCAGTTGTTGTGACCTTTCAGTGTGAGGTCAGTGTCTGGATCCACCAGGCCACGTGCACCCTGGGGTAGGTCTGCTCCGGTGGGCTTGTCTGAGAACGCCTCGTCTGCTCTCAGATGTCAGGAGATGGCCCCTATGTGGCTTCTCCTTATCTGGATGAGAGAGGCAGCTCATCAGCGCCTGCAGCAGCGATCATTCTGTTCAGCCCTCTGGTGCTGAATACAAACCTGGATATTATCAACCAGGAAATGAAAGATTTACAGGAATTCTGTGGCATTGATAAGAAATATTAAACATATTTCAAAGGGCTTGTTTAGTCACACTGGTATGAATCTTACATGTTGGACTTATTTCTTCATGTTCTTTATCTTTTTTGTAGTTCCTGTGTTTGAAGAACATCCGGACGTTTCTTAAAGTGTGCCACGACAAGTTTGGCCTTCGTAACAGCGAACTGTTCGACCCCTTCGACCTCTTTGATGTCAGGGACTTCGGCAAGGTGAGTCAAACATACGACGTATTAATGGACTTTTAATGTCTCCAAAAAGCTCTGCACTTGACACTGCGAAAAATGCACCCATAGGCTACTTTCTTATTACATTCAGTGATTGGAGACAAGATGCTGCTTGTGTTCCTGATAATATCATTCACAGCTGTTTGAAACGTGGCATGCGGTATTTTTTACGACTTGTTTCAGTTTTATGCCACTGTTGGCTATACTGTTTGTTGTGAATCTATTTTCACCTATTTTTGCTCTGATTACAAAGCAGTGAAATGTGTGTTATACGGTATATGTGGATTATTGCAGGCATGTGTGAGCACATCTACAGTACAGCACTGCTTTCCCCTGTGATTTGCATGAATTTAAAGGGAGTTCAAAGTCAACTCTGTCAGTTACATATTCTGTCAGTGTGGAGTTAGAAGCCCCGATGAGCATTTGGTGTAACACTTCAGGGTCAGCAATCTCATCCCATGTCACTGAGCTGCTTTTTTTTCTTTTTTTGCTAACAGTCTGCTGTTAGGGTACAGTGTGTGTGTGTGTGTATGGGCTCAGCAGTAAAGGTGTCTGACTCATTCACACGTCATATTAACTTTATGGAGGGTTTTTAATAGGATATTCAAGAGGATTTTTGTTTTTTTATTAAAGTTAGTAGTCATATGGTACTCACAAATGTCTTCCTGTAGCTTTGTCTTGGGTTCGGTTTTGATAAGTTCGTGTTGAGAGCCATAGCTGTGTGTATTATTTGTGCTAAAACATCCATTAAGAAATAAACCTCAACTTGGTGAATTGATGGGCTGCCTTCTTCAGGCAATACTCATTGGTTGGACTGCTGTGAGTGTTACTTGGATTAGGAGAAAAGGCCTTTGACATTTCAACCTAGCATTTACTCATTCATTCATCCATACAGCCCATGTAAATCCCTCCTTCCTTCTCTTGTTATCAATCGTCTTGGATATCTTAGAGGACATCTCCTACCAGTTTAACTCCCGTGATCTAACCCAGAAATCTCAGTAGGGATTACATATCCCACCTGGCCTTTGATTGCCTCAGGATACCTCCAGCTGGTGGATGTATCATGAAGTGAAGAACATCTGCTTATGTTCCTCAGCTTGCTGCCCCTGTGGTGCAGACAGGGTATAGGCTCCTCTTTAGGTCTGTGTTTGCTAAAGTAGACCGTATATACATAGAAACACTGAAATAAAGAGGCCAGAGGGTTGTGACATTTTTTCTGGAAAAGGAGATGTAGCGGGGGGTGGGGGGTTGGTAATCCGTGATCAGAGTACCCTATAGGCTTCTGAAAATAAATAGTTTCTCTTCATTTTGTAATCCCTTGTTGCATTGTGTGTGTGTATAGATTGAGGGGTGGGGATAGGTGGCTTCTCTCTCTCTCTCTCTCTCTTGGATATCAGGCTGTTAAAACAAGCAGCAGGAATAATATGATGTCATTAAATTGATGATGACAGCTGATGCCGCTGACTGTGGTGGGAATATTAATACTGTAGCTTTTCAGTTGATTGAACATGTATTTGTACTAAAGTGCTAGGATTACTGTGTTGAGGTAAGATATGAATAAACTGTATTATATCCTGTGTGATTGATTACAACGAGGGCTCGTTCTCAGGAAAGTCATCTGCTCATTTATCTAACATATCTAATTCAACACAGCCACTCTGCCTGCCAGGGAGAAACAGAGGCCTGAAAAATGGAAGAGGGAGAAAGAAAGGATGAGATGGGAGAAAAAGGAGACAAGGACTCATTTGGCAGTTTGTAGATAAACCACAGGACGATGTCTGAGAGTCAATGAGCTTGCAGTGAATGGTATTAAAATCCAACAGCCGTCAGAATCAATCACATAGGCCCTCCATATGTCAATTTAGAAATTGCTTTTGTATGGTCTCAGCGGTGGCGGACTTGTCTCACCATTGATTTTCCATTAAAGCTAAACATCACATTATAATATATTGAATTGAGTAGATCTCTACTAATGTGGCATACATTTAAATAGTGAGAATGGCTCATAAACGGAAGATAAAGTAGGTTGTTTTATTCCTACAGTTATTCCTGCAGTCTCTTCAGTGCTTTCTTTTTCCTTGCGGTTCATCGCTGGTTGTGCTCTTTCATCTTTTGTTATCGTCATACAAAAGTTTCTTTGTGAGCACACCAGATAGCAAACAATGGAAATTATTACTTCTGTCACATATATCACAACACGCTATCTTTCATCTCTTCTTCCTATATCATTCCTTTGTTCTGCATGGCCTGTTACATAAAAGGGAAATATGGAATCGACGATTATGTACTCTTGAGAAGTCGTCTGAGTTTCGGTGCTTTTGCAAACTTATCTACATGTTCTGGTTGGATGATGTGTTCTGTAATTACATTACTACATAACTATTAAGCTCCTCAGTCTTCAGATTTTACACTGATTGTCTAAATAAAGTCTTCTCAAAGGCGCCACCCTGTTTTCTTGCACTTTTGTGATATTGAACGGGACCTAACCTAAAATAAAATGTGGTCATGAAAAGGTGAGGGGAATAATATCCATAGAGGGCCACCTCACAAGGCAAGCTGACATTTACAGAAATACAGCAGAAACTTAGTTGAAGGGAGCTACACAGGAGTGGAATTAAAGCAGAGAGTGCTTTTTGATAGCAGCTGCTTCTATAAACATTAATCAGCCCCTGTCCACTTTTCATACGTCCACACTGACTGCCCGGGGGACCCAGAGTTCATCTCCCCTGGCCTCTGGTCGCCATCTCTTCCTCTAATGATGGCTTTTCCCAGGTCACAGGCAAAGGGAGGCCGGGGCGCTGATAAAAATGTAATTGCGCTTTCCAAACCTCCCCCCTTTTCTCTTTCCAGTGGGGCCAGTATTGAAACAGATGGGGGCATATAACCTACTTGATGTCCTCTACTGCTTTTTATTTTCTTTGCTGGACTCATTTCATCCAGGAATACCTTATGGCACATGTAGTTTTGTCCTCCCATTTGCTGTATGGTGTCACACACATATCTTCACACTGGCTCCCAAACCCATCCCCCATCATTAGAAATTCATTATGACATCATTAAAACAATGAAATACAGCTTATTACAGTAGACCCAAGAGAAGGCTTTTATTTAAACACCTCCCTCTTTCCGAACCCTGCCGCCTCACCCAACTTATTTTAATTAGCCACCGGAGGAACATTGCTGTCATTTAAATGAACATGGCAATCAGTTTATTTGGCTGTTGCCATGATTAGCATAATTAGCCCGCACCTGTTAACCATCTATCAACAGTTTGGTAATCTTCCGAGTGTGAACGGAGAGCAGCGAAGGGAGGAAGATTTCTGACAGATTTTCCAACTTCATTAAAGGGAATTGCGTTGTTTGAGATGCAGACAGAGAGGCATCATTTTCTATCTCACCTAAGCAGCTTCGGAGTATAGGCTTATGAAGTGTCAGGAGTGCACAGTCAAGGTGAATGGATTGTATTTGTGTACTGCATTTGAATGAATAAAACCGCTATTAGAAAACTAATTTAAATGGTTCTATTTACATGCTCAGAAATGAGTCGTGAAATTCAAGTTTTTATTGTGGTGAGATGCCTCAAAAACTCATCATCACATAGCCTCACAGTCAACAATCAACCAAATACCAAGTACACAAAGCAAACCTTCAAACAAAGTCTAATGTGGTGAAAGAAACTCAAAACAAACACACACTCCAGTCCTCTTATTTAATTTGAACCAACTGCTCCCCATTCAGCACCATCCATCTCCTCCCCTTCCTCACTGTCCCCCACTCCCCACTCATTCATCTCGCACCGCTCTCGCCGTGAGTGTGTTGTGATAAGACTAAGCCAGTGGCAGGCGAGCTACTATTGTGTCGGGACAGCGTGATTGCCTTTGGCCGGCGGTGTTTGATTACCCCTCTCCGCTGCCCTGAATTCTGCGCACGCTGAACTCTGCTCCTTTCATTTCCTTTTCCGCGCTCTGCGGCTGAAAATAGCCAGTTGCTTAGCATCCACACCCAGTGCTAGTAACGTGCCACTGTTAGGCCTGTGTTTTGACCTCAGTTACACACCCTCAGTGCAGCCTTGTGCCTCTGTGAACACTTATTCACATGTCATTAGTTATATTTATGATATGCTAGGATTCTCAGAAAAATAGCATCATATGTGTCTGATACTCTGTGTTCCAGGCTTCTGATCTACACCATTTATGAGCATCTGTGGTTCTAATTTTTGTGTTACAGTACATCCCACTTTGTTGGCACCATGTGCACACTTAATGAAAAGTTAGTGGCAAAAAACAAGAGGAAGACACAAACAGCTCTAGTTATTTTTCCATTTTTAATTCATATTAATACTACAATGTCTAAATATTTTCAACAACATGGGTTTGTGGGGTGGGGTTTGTGTGACTGATGCAAGACAGAGTGCTCCCTTGTTTTCAGATTAAAAATGTTTGTGAGTGAATACAGGAGACTACCACTTGGATAGAAGAGTAGAACACACAGTAGAACCATTGTTTACTTCCAGTGCATTCTGAAACCAATAGGGTCTTACCGAAGTTACCAAACAAGTCCCCACATTGGTCCCATTTAAAACCAACCAGGAAAACTGTATAGGAAGTCCATACAATGTAAAGATGATGTACTATGTATCACTAAGGGACGTGTTTTGTTGCATACACTGAATGGGGATGTTCTGCTTCCAAGGAAGATGAATTACATAAGCCCACAAAGTCAATAGTATGTTATACCGGTACTTGGAAGTGATCTGTGCCTGTCGGAGGGTTTGGCTGTAAGTGATGGTGGGAGGCTTAAGGGTCAAGCAGCCAGGGTCAGCCAGTCAGGTGAACACATCCACATCCATTAGTGACCACATCCTCAGCAGTAGACCTTTACTGTCAGGACCCAAGTGGATATTTAGAGCTATAATTCTGTGTTACCTCACCCCAGTGGTAGAGGGTAAGCTCTTTGAGATTTATTGCATAATAAGGTTACATTTGTTAGTGGGTGTTATTGGAGAAATCTCAAGACGCTTGTAAAAAAGATGAAGCTCAAATGAGGTTTTCTGATGGACCATCCAACTCTGATCTGTTCTTCTATAGTTTTCAAGTTTTTGCTGTCATTGGTAAAGTAATGTAAAAATAGTATTTATTATATCCTTATTACCTTTTATCTCTAGTACTTCTACAAAGCCTAATATCAGCACACCTCTTGATTCTAGACAAGTGATCCCCTTAGGGAGAATTTATCTCTTTCACCTTCTCTAAAAACCCTTCATCCCACCTTGGCATACACTTTTGTGGCTGCTTCTTACATCCATGTATCCACTGACTGTCCATCAGGACCTCCCTCAACTGCAAGATTTTTACATAAAGCTTCCAAGAAACGATCAATAATTCATTCCAAAATGCCACAGTGCTGATGATATTTCTCCTGCCATGAATTATAAATGGGAACTTCCTCCCCCCTTCCTGCGTTTAGACCCCCTTCCATCTCCCCACAACCTCATTATTCCTGCAGCTCGTTTACCACGATGCCAAGGGAAACAGGTGGTTGAGAGCTTGTGGTCCAAGATAGGGTTCAGGGACTGTATGAAGGTGCATAGGTTCAATGTTATGTAGACGGAGAAGAGTTGGATGGATGATGTTTTGTACCATACTGCACTCCTTCCTCATTGTAGTCTAGGTTGCGTGATGGGTGGCAAAAAGCTTCCAGATGTCACAAAAATATGCCACTTGAGCAAAGTCTTAGTGCCATCTGGATTGCCTTCAGCTGTTCTTTGCCCTACAGATTGATGTTTTTGTCACACATTACAGTTAAAACAATGGAGATAGACTGATGTAGTTTGTTGTAAATTTAAAGACCAAAATTGTAATTTTGAGTCAAAATGAATTTTGTATATTTATATTTATATATTATAATACTGTATTATTGTTTTTCTTGTGACACAAACCATACATGAGTATTGTGTTGGAACTGAGAAGCAGTGAGGACAATTTCTTCACAGTAAGTGCTCAGTCTTTATTTCCTCACCTCCGCCGTCCATTTCATTTATCATTTTCCCTCTGACAGCTTTGAGCAACAGCGTCACAAAAAGCCTAAAGTGATGAGCTACATAAAAATCATTTATTGAACTTTTTAAAGCCCGGTGTAGTCTGAATCCTATTGTAGAAATAATTGGCCTCTTTTGTTTTGGATGGCAGAGAATGTTACTATGTGCTGCTAGAGAAGCTGACAGAGATGACAAAAATTGGCCCGGCTCTTTGAAGTTTCTCATCTTGCTGTTGTGCTGAGTTCCCCGAAAGGCTGCTGAGGTGTGATCGCGGCTCTCCCTCTGTTGCCTTTTAGGATTGTGAGTCAGTGGTCACTGGAGGGTGTGTCCCTGTTGTTAAGGTGGCGTCTTTAGCAGCGCTGCAGGACTGAAGTCAGGGGATAAATAGGAAGGGCCCCCGCAGAGCAGGAGTCTGTGAATTCATGGCAGCCAGTGTGAGCTCTCATTATCTCTCCTCCCAACCCCTCCCCCTTCCAAGGCACTACAGGCGCAGCTATGATGGACAGGTACATTCTCTGAGGAATCACTGGCATGAAAAAAGAAAATCACCGAAAAAGAGGAGTCCGTCCTCAATCATTTTTTCATTGCATAGGGATTACGCACATGTAGAGCTACAAGGGGAACCCACTGAGCTCATAAATCTGTCTTATTGTGCACAAGTTTGAATGTGCCTTTAAGTAAATACCTTGGATTATGTAATAATGTTGTATTTGCTCTCAAATTGATGATAATTTCTCATTATTACATAGCAAACACTGGCTCAGCACCTTATTATTGTTAAAGATATTTGGCATGCGGAACACAGAGTGCAAAGGTAGTTCTGCATGATCATCAGAATTAAGCTGCTTTTCAAAAACCATGATTAAATCATGAGTGTTACCAAATGGCAGTGTATTTGTTGACAAAAAAAGGGGGGTGCGGGCTGGCTAGCATAAGGTACCTAAAAAATACAGAAAGATTGTACAGATTGCTCTCTAAATAAAATCAGAACATTGCTGTATTTGTATGTTTAGATTTTTGTTGTACTGTACTTAGTTATATGAAGCAATGGATTTGTAATACCAGTTGGCAGAGACAGAAAGGGCTCCTCTGCCAGTTAGTTGCACCCTACCAGTGTTAATGGACCATGTGTTCACTGACAGATCTACCAGCCAGTCATTAGAGTTTGGCTTGGAGTCTAATACAAACAAGCTGGGCAGCTCAGCTGTGCGAGCATGGGTGTAATGTTTCAATTTCGGTATTTAAGCCGATAATATGCATCACTTTTGGAAGACTTGTGTGGTCTTTTCACGAGTTGAGGGAGGGGTGTGTGCAATGTGGAAGTAGGTGAGTGTTTGGGTGGAACAGCTACAATGTGGCTCTGGTTCTGAGATGGACAGAGGTAGAGCAGTCTGTGCTCTCTGGACCTCACAGATTTTGCCGAAGACTATCATAATCGTTTAGAATTTTCCAAGAATCTACCTCAAATTGTCTGTCCCTTAATTATTGTGGTTCATTTGGAGTCTAATGTGATCACCTTCAGTATTTGTCATTTGTATCTATAATATTCATGACCTGGATCTTGTCGGTTGTTTGCTGCAACCAGTCATCTGCAACTTTTTTCTTTTGTCATATACAGCAGGTCATCAACACAGGTCATGTGCTCATAAACAAGATATTTGAGATTTTCTCTCACTCAGGGATGATTACCTTTAGTACAATTCATGCAAACTAAGTCTTTTACGGAATTTAGTGCATAGTGACAGCACACGTAAAACATTGACAGCATTATCATGATCACACAAAGATTCTAGAGCCTTTTACCATATCCATCCAACAGGTTCAGTCAAGCACATAAATGCAGGATTATCACCTCACTCAGACCAAATATCACTGTGTCTGATATGCATGACTGTAGAAGTGGAAATAACCACTTCACTCAATTGGAACATCGACAGCACTGTCTCGGGAAGCCATTAAATTTGTCATCGCTTTTTATACGGTCCAGTTCATCAACAGGAGCACATCAAAGTGCTGGATGGCACACATAGTCACAGGCAGAGGTGGACACTCAAACACACACACACTGAAGCCCAGGGCCATAAAGTCTCTGCTGGAGCCATTGCTCTCTGATTCCTCATATCAAAGGGCTGTAAAATGGAAATTAGACTGAATGAATGGATGACATGGTCTCTCATTATCCACAGCATGGATTATAAAAAGTTGTAGTAACACCTTTGTGTCCGATGGTGACACACTGATATTGGCAGTATGCTTGAACCAACTTACCTTTATACAACCTCCTTTCACACTCTCCCTCTGCCAGATTGTGCATCATTTGGTCAAGATGTCCTCCCTCGTTTTGTTTTCACACCTTTTCTTTCAAAATTACTTTCAACTCTCATCCCTCATGGTCACATTTATTGTGCTTTTACCTGTGGGTGTAGCATGCATTCAGCATGGCACATGGTAATTCGATACGGCTGATATAAAGGCTAGCAGCACAGGATCCTTATTGTGCAGTGTTGGGGAGCTTGCCAGTTGTTATAAATGCCCCCTGCAGCGGCCACTAAACTGATTCCCTCCTCCATGCTTCTATTCATTTATTTCTCGGCAGGTGCATCATAGCAGGTAGCATTGATGCACAGCCTTTACGTGGCCATTGGAGTGGACCCCCTGGTGTGTAGGTAAAAGTAAAAACTTACCATTTTAGGGGGACAATGACTGGATTTTGTGTGCGTCACATTGTGGCAAGAAAACTTAGATGAAATGAAAATAGCATTGTTAGCAATAGCATTTGTATTCATTTTAAATGGTAGTTATGCTGTAGGTGTGTGTAGCTGTGAGGTGTTGGGGGCCTTTTCCTGTTCATGGAATATTTACTATGCACATTTTAATGGCATCTAACTGCAAAGCTGCAGACGGGTTACAGGTTGTTCTGGGCATACACGTTTTCCAATAGGTGTTAATGTGAAAATATTTGAATAGGCAGCAATTTGCCCAAAAAATACAGTTCCTTTTGTGGCAACTACAGCAAAAACC